>MQTX01000057.1:126360-280086 GCA_009735665.1 Angiostrongylus cantonensis
AAGCTTAATTTGTAACAATTTTATGCTTACAAAGCGCTTTCCTAACAAACCTTTTCGTAGTTTCTCGAATTCTGAACTTCAAAAAGATCCCTTAAAACACCTATATTGGCAATGTTTGTAAGCGTATGAGGTTTTCACATACCTAACCATCCGTTCTATAGACTTGATAGTATGATTACCTTGTTTGCAACTTCCCAACCACATTCAAATACAAATCGTCCTTCTTCACGTGCGGTAATACCACCGTCTAGTTGAAGAACTTCACGATCATCCAGTTCTTCACCAGCTAACGCTCGAACCACTTTCGAATACGAAAGGTTTCGTGGCATAGTTGTATGTGTAGCCATTATAAGCACGGATTTCTAGTCTTTCTAAAGGAAATCTGAACAAAAATCACTGAATGTCCTCGTTTCGCCATGTAATTATTGTAAATGTCATATGCATAAAGTTAAATGAACAGGTGATCAGCAACAAAACATGAAAATTTGTTTTTTCTCGAATAAGACGGAATACGCACAAATGAATAAAACAGAGCCATGTGACCGAACAATATTACTCCCTCTTCCAGAAAAAAAAAGTTGAAAATAATGCAAGGGCGCGTGTAGCGCAGTGGTTGGAGGCGACAAGCACGTGGAATCGATCCCTGCGCCCATGGCCCACTAAGTCTTCCAACCCTCCGGGTTCGGCAAATTGGTACCAGACTTGTCTGGGAGAATAGCAGCACTGGCTCGATAGATCAGAAGGCCACCGCGAGTCATAGTAAAGACTAGTTATGCATTCAATCACCTCCAACGATACTCAATGAAGTCGAATCCATGGCGCATCCCTCAGGGATTGATCAACGTTGAGAGATTTTTTTTATCCAAAATATAAACACTCTAGAAGGAAAGAGGAAAAAAGACCGCAAGAAAAATGACAAATGAAGAGGATTCATTGCGGTTTGGGTTTGAAATATGATTAAAACAACAATTAGAAAATGGATAGGAGAGGAGGAAAACAACCTCACGCAACACAAAGAACGAGCGGGTTCTTTTCTCTTTTGTTTGCTGGAACTTTGTCAGAATTGATACCAGTAACGATAAGAAAGTACGGTAGCCAAGTAACATGACCCATTTGAGCTCGGTGTTTGCCAATGGATCGATTGCAAATACGAAATGCTGGTGGGAAATGTCAAGTCGAGTATCACACGCATTCCATCAAATAGTTACACTTTACGCTACACACTAATTAGTTCTTTCTAATATTATTCATATTCACCTAAAGATAGCGATTTTGCAAAGTACTGTCGAATGAAAATGACAACAAGGCAGTGAGAAATGAGAAACGAAACCCTAATCGGTAGATCACCGATAGCAGCAAAACCGTGAAGGCAAAGAAGAAAGACTTCTCGTACACTTCATACTAAGTGAAAACTTCTCACGTCGTCTTCTATCTGCGAACGTTAGACGAAATTACAGAAAAATTAGTGTTACACTGAAAAAATTGAAGCAACTGCGTGCTATTTTTTTCCGTTCTACTGCGATCTTCAAATAGTAAATGTACACATCTAGATACGGTGAACTAAGGAGTTGTTATTCCCAGTATCAGAAATCCTGGAGTCAATGCCTTAGTATTGACAAGTTATTCGATGGATTAAGTTATCAGCGACAAAAACTTACCGATACCACCCACGAACACAACAAGAGCTAATGACTGGGTGGTCTCCTCGTCTCTCTCATTTCACGTTCACACAGCTGTTCGATTGGTGTGTTGGTCATAAATGTCACTGTTCATCGTCGAAACCTAGAATATTTCATTCTTATTAACTTGTTAGAACACCAAGTGTACATTCTGAAATGCAATAACTATGATACTGAGATATTTGCAAAACTTAGACCCTATGCTAGATCGAACCGCGATTACCTTTTCCAGGGGCTCATGTCTTTTGCCCATTGCTCCAATGAGGCCCTTGCTTTGTGTTTCTCCCAGCCAGTTCCCTAGCTAACGCTGCCATCAGCAATCACCCGTCAAAGAAACTGATCCGGGGAGCACAAATCGGCATTATACCCAGTTACGATGAGACTGCTTGATTAGAAAAAAGAAGATAACACTGTGATTTTGACACTAGCTCCAGCTTAACTGGGTTTAAATGATGATTTGTACTCCCCCAGATCAATCCCGTTGATGAGTGGTTGCTGATCGAAGGGCTACATAGAAAACTAGATGAGAGAAACGCAAGGGGTCACATTGGTGCAGTGGGTGATAAAGTGAGTGTCCGGAAAGAATAATCGGAGTTCGATCTGGCATGGGGTCAAAATAAGTCTCACAAATATAGTGAATAGAAAAAAGGTTAACAAATGTGAAGGTTGTTAATTTACGGTAGTCAATCACAATCTTAGGGTCAAGGGGTTAACGGTAGCATTAGGTCGTAGCTTATTATCACTAACACTGATAACCGTTCAATAGTGATAAGTATTAGTGGGTTGCATCGATTGAATTGATTTTCCTAGCAAGTGTTGATTAATTGTCGGCAGTGATGTAATATTACACATCTGTACTTGCTTGTTCCTCCTCTCTAGAGATTAACTGCTCATCGAATAAATCTATTGAACAGTTCCGAGTTACATGTAAGTTCGTCTGCTCCATATATGCAGTAGAAACACAAGTTTTCCTTAAGATTTGAGCTCGTTTTCGAAAAGACAAAAACGGTTGCGACTACATAGTACCAACCTAGAGATCAAAAACATGTGTCATGGAATACTATAAGCTTTGTTATAGCGTTTTTGACAAAACTGTTTCTAAGCAGATCTCACACTTGCTGGCTTCAATGCACTTTGGTTACTGTACTTGGCAAAGATAGTGAATGCCGGATTTTGTCTAGGAGGACGTGGAGGGTCCTTATTGAAGACAATTAAGTATCACGTCTCATGTACTTCAAACACTTCAGATTTTGAACTGTATCGACATACAGGATACAATCGGTGTATATGCAAGCAGATCTCGTTCTTTCTGTGCTTAGAAACCTCCCAATTCCCATGACGGATGATCATTTACGGTTATTCTTGGTCATAACAAGAAAATAGATCGGAGCATTTTAAAGAATCAGTATCATAAGATTTGGTGCAAGTATATCACTTCAGTCGACATCGAGTAAGGTAATGGATAGTGTGCAAAGGCAGAACAAAACTCATTGTGCCGTCAACGTAACAGGCAGAGGGATCCCACAGCCGACTGCATTACGCTTGCCTACAGACATACCCATATTCATCTGTGTTTGTGTTATTGACTGTGTATAATTGCTCCTGTAAGTCGATTCATTCAAAAGCATACAACTAAAACTGGGAAAAGGCTAGTCGGTTCATTCAAAAACAGAGAACCAAAGTGGAAAATACATAGGAATTGATTCGAAGTTGTATGTAATAAAAAAAGAACTTCGTCTACTTTGTGAAAGTCTCGCAAACTACGTTTGAGCTTCCTTAGCTTACCGCATCCAACGCAGTGAAGCCCGTAAGACTCCGCAATGGTATTACTTAACAAGAAAAAGAAATAAAGCACCTCATCCAAACAGCACGATGTTCTTAGTGCTAATAGGGTAACAGAAAAGAGACAAAGTGCAAGAAATGATTATACTTTTTAAAAAAAAATCGACATATAGAGACAAATATATTCCAGAAGCAGTACTGGAAAAACGCACACCATCGAAAATGCAAGGAAAAAGACCGAAATAGAAAACACATGCTACAGGTAGGACTAGCTACTGCTTGCAATGTCAAGCAAAAATCAGGAATCGATCTTCCTCCTCAACGACTGGTGACCTTGCAGCTTTACACGATATCACTACACACATCCCAGCACTTAGTGAACTCTCCGTAGATAAAAAATCGAAATGTAGCACCAAAGTGACAATCTGCTACTTTAAAACACCACACTATTGTCTGATAATACAAAATTGAAAGATCAGCAAGTATAGCGACGTCCGTAGCGAAATGGTTACAGGTGCCCTGCAATACACATAGGTTCGATCCCGCGCCACAGGCTCCGCAAGCCTTCCATTCCTCCGGAATCGGCAAACTGGTTATAGACTTGTCTGGAAGGATACCAGCACTGACTTGACACGTGGATTGGCCACTGCAACTCCTTATATAGGCCATATATGAATTTAATCACCTCTAATGATACTTTAAAAAGTCGAATACATGGCGCCCGCTCACAGATTGATCAATGTTTAGAACATTGTCTTTTTAATCAGTTCACTAGTAATTATCTCAGCCTTTATTCACAAACCAGTTTCGCTTAGACGTCACCAAGAGAAAATATGCTCTAAACACTTCTCCTTTGCTACTGAGATTAGTGTTCTCTATTAGAGGTCATAGTTTTTGTCAAGACGACCAATAGTAAAACTGATAGGTATCATCTGTATCACCTACAGTCCTGTTGATCGAGGAGTGACTCAAGCGAGCGCCAGTAAATCTTCCATTTTCCCTGTCGCGTACAAGAATAGCCCAGTGTGTTCTGCTCGCTCTAGGGCAGGTTCTACTCGCCGAGCATATTTTTCTTCCAAGCTCTTCGTGAACAACTCTAACCATCGAGTCGGTGGTCTCCCTGAAGTCCGTTTGAAATCCCAAGGAATCCTGTAACTATCGGCTCTTGTCCATCGGTTGTCATTCATACGCATTACGTGTCCGGTCCACCTTATCTTCGCCTGTTTAGCGTGCAAAACGGCATCTTTAATTTTTGATCGATGACGCAGGCGGGAGCTTCGGATCCCTTCCCTTAATCGTGTGAAACAGGATACTCCTAGCATCGTCCTTTCGACTGGGCGTTCAATAACGCTGAATGACCTTTCATCCTACTTATGCAGCTACCAGGTTTCTGTAGCATACGTTAGAGCAGGAAGTACCGTTGAGGCGAGGTGGGGACGGAGTCGTATGTTCTTTGTTCTCTATACTACATCTTCGATGCCCCTGAAAGCTCCCCAAGCCGCTCGTTTCCTCCTGCTCAGCTCTGGAGTTAAGTCGTTCACAATAATGAATTTTCGACCTTGAAAAACATAACTGGAGCATTTGGAGGTAATCGTTTCATTGAGCGTGAATGAGGCATACGAAACAAATCCGTTCTTCATGAACGCCGTTCTTGTGAGATTTCGTCGAAGACTAATCTTTTCACAGGTTTTATCAAAGTCGGCAAGCATTCGTTCCGCCTGGCTAACGTTTGGTATTATACGGACGATGAAAGCGCAGATGTAAGGTGGTGTAAGTGCCAACCACTAACCTTCACTCCCATGTTAAAAAAAGGATAAAGCTCTCGGCGTTGATCAATCCCTGAGGGATGCGTCATGCATTTGATTTCATTAAGTATCGTTGGAGGTGATTGAATGCATATCAGGCCTTTACAATGACTCGCGGTGGCCTGCCGATGTATAGAGCCAGTGCTGCTATCCTCCCAGACGAGTCTGGTACCAATTTACCGACCCCGAAGGGATGGAAGGCTCGGTGGGCCATGGGCGCAGGAATCGATTCCACGTGCGCGTCGCAATGGCGCCTCCAACCACTGCGCCACACGCGCCTCCACTATCATACCATTCCAATGTTCGAATGGCACTCTGGAGCGTGGCGGTAAATAATTTTGGCGATATTATATCGCCTTGCCTAATTCCTTGACGTCAACGTTAATATCGTTGTAAAATGGTGATACCTTCGTTATGAAATCTTTGCACAGGCCACGAAAAATCTTTATGTACTGAGTAGCGGCTCTTTGACTATCAAGGGCTTCCATGACTGTTACTATCTCAATTGAGTCAAAGACTTCTTTAAATCGATGAAAGTGAGACAGAGAGGTTTTTGGTAATCTCGCGATACTTCAATGAGCCTTGTTAAAGCATGGATGTGGTGCATCGTACTAATTCCTTTTCAAATCTCTCACATGGCCGTCTTTCGTCCAGTGTTCTGTCAATCCTGTTTAGGATGACTGCAGTGAAAAGTTTGTAGACGACAGACAGCAAGCACATTGGGCGATAATTGCCGATATCGTGTACGACCCCCTTTTTGAACAATAACACCGTCTTGCTGGCCTTCCACCGAGTAGGGACCTTGCATTCAGACAGGTAACGTGTGAAGAGCCGAGCCAGTAGTATGTTTACGAGGACTGGCGGAAGGTTCTTCAGATGTTCTGATCTTATCCTGTTCGGACATGGAGCTGTTCGATTTTTCATCGACGAAATTGCATGTCGGATTTCGGAAGGGAGAACCGGTGGTACAACATATCCATCCTCCTTTATTTCATATGACGAAACGTGGAAGTTACTATCGAAGACATCTGAGTAGCAATCGTGAATGATTTTCCTTACTGTCTTTTTGGGCGCTGTTATTGTTCCGTCTGGACGTCGGAGTGCAATCATTTTGGCCTTGTAATTGGTTAAGCCTCAGTGGGCTTCGCGAATTCTTTTCCCAGCCTCTGCTTCTTCGAACATTACTGCAGCTTTTCTCTCTTTAGGATCTCCTTTTATCGCCTGTCTGCATAGTTTCGCAAGTTCGGACATTAGTTCACGGTTGCCTGCAGCTTGTGCGATTCCACGCTGGCGTATCAGCTCGAGAGTTTTTGGAGACAGTCATCTCTTGGTGACTTTCGAACTCTCAGCTTTCATAGCGCCTTCATAGCCTTGAAGAATGTGTGGTCTTCTCTGTAGACCTTCTCCAAGTCCATGTAGAACGCTTCGACTCTTTCTTCGTCATTGCTTGATATTGGCGCGCAAAACGACGATGATTGTCAAAGCTGATATTGACGCACATCTATTTAATTGTAAACGTTCGAGTCGGCTTTTAGTCGTTCGAATGAGTCGATGTTTATAGACGTTTGTCGTGTTGGCAATGTCGACGTCGCCGACTCCTATACTGTCGCATGTTCCGAGGAACAGTTCTTCTCCGGTGTCATAGACGGCGTTGAATGGGTGGCATCATCTCGGGGCCACGCGGATGACGTCGTACCTTATCCTTCTCGCTTGTGTGATAAAAACTCTATCGAGGACTCGGTTGGAAGAGTACGTACATTGTGGGTACAGATCGTCACCACAGTTTTTTGTAATCCAAGCAGCTTTGGCCCTGAGATTTCATCAGCCTCTCTGTACTCGTCCTAGCCAATGCTGCGAAATTGGGTGCTCTTTCTGGGTCATGGGAATGAGGCCCGTTTTTTTATTTGGGCTCTGAACGTTGGGGTTGGGTATGCTCACGGGTAGCTTGCGAGGCTCTCGCAGAGTGAACATGGAGCTTATTTATTGGAGGCGACTCCTAACCCCGGCCCATATACTTCCCTGTCACTTGATTGTATGCTTTTGGCTCAACTGACTCGTAGAATACAATCCGCATAAAGCGAGAACGCACTCACACATGCATGCATGAATACACCTGGAAAGTACAGAAAGTATGTGCCAAATCGGAGCAGCAGAAACAGGGAGTCCATCCTTTGGATCCACCTGCGCCTCAGCCAAGGTCGCGTTCTGTCCGCGATTAACCTCCTATCCGCCACCTGGTTACGTGCCACGTAGCGTGACGGCTAACCGGCTCGAGATCCATTACATGAGGGAGATCCGTGGAACTGATAGGTATTTATGCAAAATTGTTATCAGAAGAGGCATCTTACAGTTGCACCTTCTTGTAAAATGTAATCAAGCTAGAGCATTAACTACAATCCAATGGATAAACAAAGAATTATTCATGCTCCAACGAGGCAAACAGATCATGAGAAGGATTTGGGGAAGAAAGTTTCCCTCATAATATTTTGCTAGCGTAGACAGGGTATAAGAATTTATGGAATTCTTTTGATCACAACTTTTGACCAGTTAATATCATTATCGCTAGCAATATTTAATATATAAAAGCTAAACATACTCGTACAAGACTGCTGCTTGTATATACAGGACTAAACTGGATACTTAGAGCTTGAAGGCAACGGTTCAATGGATACCATGAAATAACGCAAAATATAAGGATTCCTAAAGTGTTGTAGTGTCGATTGTTTGTGGAAAAAGCCTTGTTTTCCAAGTGATGTAATTGTAAACATCAAACTAAAATACTGAAATAATGCGACTCAAAGAATAGAGACAAAAAATGACCTAGGCTAATAATTTACTTTTATGCCACAATAATATGAACACTGTAGCTGTTCTTGTAGAACAAACGAAAATGACACTATTCAAAGCGATACAGTTCACAAGGGCGACAAATTAAGTAGTACGAAAGGAGGCGAATGAAAATACTTAATATGCGGTTAAATATGAGGTATTTTAGTAGCGAAAAGCACTCGAAGTTGTTCCTACTTGCACAGATCGTCAAATGAAGCTTTCTTCTCGAGTAATGTTGCATTATTCCAGACAACAGTCCCCTTCAATTCTGTAGAACAGCCTCCAACGACCATCGCCTAGAGGTATTTGTAAGTCAATGACATGATTCGAGAGTTAAAAAGTAAACTAAGCAGCAATATAAACATAGGATAAGAAAGAAGGCACCATGTCTTATTTCTGGTCTACTGCTTATTCCTTGTTTCATATCAGAGCATGGTGTGAAAGCGAGCCACAACGATGCCCAGGTAGGCATCGAACCAACGATTAATTTTACCTGGGCTCACGTACTATCCAGAGCACCAATGAACGCCCTTGTTTTGTCCTCCTCTCAGGCATGTTTTTTTTTCAATCGGTACTTTCACTCCCGTTGACGGGTGATCGCCATTAGCACCGACTGAGAAAACTTTGGCTGACTGAAAGGCAAAGCAAGGGCAGTGGCTGGTGCGAAGGGTAGCACGCGAGTAATTGGCGGTCCGAAACACCTATGGCTTCGAGTTTTGCTCACATTTTCGCATCTTTGCGGATAAGGGCAATATAATTCTTACCTTTGCAACATCTGCGGTAGATATAGCGATAGAATTACTGAACAACTTCAATGGTTTAACGAAGACATTCGCGAGTGATTCCACAAAACGATACTCTGGAAATGAGACTCTCATTGTCACTTGACAAAAAAGTTTCGAAATGGGACATCTTCGCGAAGCAGTAGAAAAGCCAATTCCTCCAACACTACCTATCTTCGTTTAGGAAAATACGTACGACATTAAAACACAAATTCAATCACAGCACTCGCTGGTTATACCACAAACGCGCTCTGTAGATACCAAATTGAAAGACCACTGTACGTTAACCGAATTTGGTGGACAGTTAATAAAACTTCAACAACCTTCTCTTGGACCTTCAAGGAAACCAGGACGTACTATCAACAGTTTGTCAAACTGCAAAGCTCCAACATCTCTCTCCGTTTCACCCTGCAATCAGCAATTAATACTTCAAAAATCAAACAGATGGAAATGAGGCACCTTTGTCTTGGTGTATAGGAACCAGGAATGTTCGTTGGATCCTGCTGAAGTAACTAAGACGAATTCCCGCACACCTGAATGGAACTAAATACTTATACACTGCCAATTTATTCAGCAGACGCAAATATGTAAGCACAATACACTTCAAATGATATTAAACAGATGATTTTCTAACTTCCTTACCCTGAGCTTTGGCAATTTTCGCAACGTTTACGACGTAGTCATGATCCACCTTGTAGAAGCCATCCTGAACTTAATTATATACCCACTAAGAGCAGCAGATTCCGACTAATTATTCCCGTTTATAATTCTGTTTGAGGAGAGGACTAATATTCTCAAGAACTGGATGAGATATGATTTTGGAAACTAGATCTGCACTACTAACAACTAGATGAACAGGTCTTATGGTTTTCTACTAGCTGATAGTGGCCAGAAGTGCCACGTACCTGTTACTTTTTGTAAATAATAGAGTAAGGTACTGTGGGCTAAACGTTATTCTACTCATGATGCCATCAAAAAAGCCTGCAACATGCGAAGCACTAGGCGTTTTAAAACCTCTAAAACTGAGTTGAAATACTCCAAAGCAATAGCTTACCTTTCCCGCTTTTGCACGAGTTGTTCCGAGAGCACAGAAACCAATATCCACGTCTTTGAATGCTTCCTCATGCTTTTCTAGAGCATCGAAATCCACAACCACTTGGTGCTGCAATTCAAGAGATGCAAAATTCCACGAATACAGTTATCAAGTTTTACGGTAATGGTTTAGTTCCAAAATAACAAAAAAAGCATGCACTCACAAGAGCATAGACTTTTTTTTACAAAGTCAACTTTCATGCATGCTTCCAAGTTAAACTCTTCCCAAACTACAATAGGGCTCAAGTATTAAACAAGCAACTGCTATTTTTAACATTCATAAAGTTCTGCCATAATGACAAATTTTATCACAAAGGTTAAAGTTTTTGGCGGTGATTAATGCTTAAGGGATCCGTCATGCATTCGACTTCATTACGCATCGCTAGAGGTGATTGAATGCATATCTGGCCCTTACAATGACTCGCATTCGCCTACCAACAGTACTGCTATTAGCCTAGACAAGTCTGAGACTAATCTGCGGCCCTAGATGGATGGAGGGGTTGGCGAGCTGAGGACTTAGGATCGATTCCATATGTATTTCAGAGCGCCTCTAACCGCCGCGCTACACGCGCCTCTCTAGCAAAATTTACAAAGATGAAAACCATAAGTACTTACCAACGACTCATGATTTAAAGGCAATTCTCTTCTAGTAATAATGCAAATCTCTTTGAACTGGCGCGATGACACGAGCGCATCGATCAACTGCCTTCCAACAGCCCCGGAACCACCGACCACAAATGCGCTTCTCAACATTACTATAATCATACAGTACTGTAAAACAAAAAAAGATAAAAGAACACCTAGTCGGCAAATGTGAACCAAATACTCCACTGGGCATGCAGAGGACGCTGAGACATAACGGAGAAGATTTTAAAGTAGAGGTTACGATCCTCGCGCAACAATCGAGAACAAAAGCGCGTAAAACTCTCGAGGCATTCTGGATTAAATCCAGAAAATCGAAAATGAACCGCAGGGAGGAATCCCTCATTATCACGCGTGATAACATTACGTTTCCATGTGACCACTGCGCGGTTGGTCTCCACATAACACATTAAGTGGAAGCCTCATAGAAAGCGGTGAGTGTGCAAAAACTCTGTGTTCAATGTGATCGAAATTTTGGTTTAGCATTTTCTCTGTTTGGTTATGGAGGTGTTTGGCCGAGTAGATTGCTGCCAACTTGACCTTTACAGGCTCTGAGGAAGGCAAAATCCGCCAAAACGTCAGCTTGTACGTAAATAAAGAAATAAATTAACATTTCGTGTTTACTAAACAGAAGTAAAAAGAATTATTCCATCAATGCCGAGGTTAACAGAAAGTCGGACGTGGGAGATACAGTACTGTGTTAAGGGTTACATCATGGATGTGAATTACGGACTTATTCACAAAGATTTCTGACACAAACCTGAACGTCTATACATAACAACTTCAGGTGAATCTACGTATAAGAACCTACTAGGTTACATGGATTGCTATGAGACGTATTCGATTCAGACAGAGGAAAAGAAATGTGAACATCACCAGTATACAATTTCAACGGAAATTTCAAAAACTTGCAGTATACGCCTCAGAACGGCAATATAAACCACTACTCGTTTCTTTCTATGCGGACTTAGAAAGAATGACCGATGAGCAATTTTTTTCCTGATGGGGCCTTACAGGTGACTGGATAGTTTGCCGACGAGCGTCAAATAGCCCTAGAGCACCTAAGTTAATGTCAGTTAGTCCTGAAGTAGGTCTCCTTAGATCACCTTGGTCATGAAATTTTGCAGAACTAGATTGACGTCAGAATATTGCTTAAGGCTCGATGAAAACCTACGCCCACAAGAAATTTCTTCAAGCTTTACTAGACTAGGTTAAGAAGTTCTTGATTTTCGGGAACGCAACCGCAATGTCTAAGCCAGCAAAACTCCGAAAAACGTAGATTATGCTGGAGCCCGAACAACCAATGATGACGGGCGATCGAAGTATCCAAGTAAGTAATGTTGAGAGTTACACTAAAAACTGGCAGAAAATAGTCATAACATTATAATTCTTAATTCAAATAAATGTTTTTTATCTTCCTATCACCTTGGTGGAAAGCATTCTTCGATACGAAATTATAATGAATAGCAAGAAGATGGGCAGTCTAGTATAGTCATCCAAACTAAGTCTTATCCGGTGACTTAGTCTGAGGTGGCCTATGCCAACAACCCCTTTACACCTGAAAGAAGCCTAGTTGTATGCCAAAAACTTTCCTCATGAAAAAGACCGGATTTCAATTGCAATCGACGCCAAAAAGTTGAATATCCATGGAAACTTCCTCCATTGCAAGGACACCAGCTTCTGAAGAGAATTTCCGCGTTTTCCTTTATGTCCAGGTCCAATCAAATTCAGTGTGATCGCCTTCTGGAGACGATGGTACAATGTGAAACATAAAAAAAACCTCTCGGTGTTGGTCAACCTCTGAGGCACGCGGCATGCATTCGACTTCATTAAGCACCATTAGAGATCATTGAATATCTGGCCTTTAAAAAAAACTCGCAGTGGATTACCGATGTATCGACCCAGTGCTGCTATACTCCTAGATAAGTCTGGTCTGGGATCAATCTGCCGACCTCAGAAGGATGGAAGGCTTGGTGAGTCACAGGCGCGGCGATCGATCCCATGTGTGTCGCTGGGCGCCTCCGACCATTGCACCACTCCTAGGAAAGACAGAACAAATTGAAATGATTGCTCTCGTTCTTGTTACAAACATCAAGGTTCCTCTAAAGTACAATAAATACTTTCTATTTGCAACCACAACGATGCTGAGATATTCGCAAAACTTGGACCCCGGGCGCCGAACGAACCACGAATGCACTTTCCGCGGTCTCGTGTGTTACACTTAACCACTGAGGCTTTTGCTTTGTTTTTCTCTCAGCTAGTTTTCTACCTAATGTTGTCATCAGCAATCACCATCGTAAAAAAATTATAGTAGGTAGAAAATAAAAGGTTAACATTGTGATTTCTACTACAGCACCAGCTTAACTGAGTTCAACAGCGATTTCTGCTCTCAAGATTAACCCTGCTGACGGCTGATTGCTGATGGTAGCGTTAAGTAGAAATTTGGTAGAAAACTAGTTGAGAGAAACGCAAAGCAAGGACCTCAGCGGTGCAGTGTATAAAACGCGAGCCTCCGGAAAAGGTAATCGCAGTTCGACCTGGTCTAGGGTCTAAGCTCTGCGAATACCTCAGCATAGTTGTGGTTGTATTTCACATCATACAATACAACAGTAGCTGACGTTTCGGCAGCATCGCTTTCTTCAGAGCCTGGAAGGGTATGCTGATATACAATTTATTAGGCCAAAAACTTCAATAACACTTGCAAAAACACGGAAAACTTTATGGCAATTACATGATCAATAGCTTCTCGAAAAACTCACCGCTTTTTTACATGACTTCCAATGAGGAAGGTTAGAAGAGCTGATTATAGTCGCATATGGTTGATGACTGCGCCACCCATCAGAAATTGATATATAGATACGGGGCCAGGTCGCGTGTAACCTCTGGGCATTCCTCCCTGCTATTCATTGCCGGATTTTTGGCATTTATCCAAAAAGCCTCAAGGAGTTTGCGCGTTGGTGTCTTAGTCTTTGAGTTTTTCGAGAACCTGTTGATCATGTAATTGTCATAGAATTTTTCGTTTTTTGGTAAGCGTTACTGAAGTGTTTGGCGTAAAAAATTGTATATCAGTATACCCTTCCAGGCTCTGAAGAAGGCGATTCTGCCGAAACGTCAGCTACTGTTGTATTGCATTGTTTCCCTATGGAAGTGAACAGTGAAAAACAGTGAACAGTGCGCACGTGAAATGCACCTGTGGCCCACCAAGCCTTCCATTTCTCCGAGGTCGGCAAATTGGTAGACTTGTCTGGGAGGATAGCAGCACTGGCTCGATACATCGGCAGGTTACCGCGAGTCATTGTAAAGGCCAGATATGCATAGATCAGTTTATAAGATCATAAATAAATATATATAAGTGAAATTCATTGGCGTTGCTGGAAGCCAACAACGACTGGAGGACTTTGTTGGCCTAAAAAACTTTGAAATAACAGAAGGGGAACTGCCACGTCTGACTTTCTACTAGCCTCGGAATTGATTAAATAATTCTTTCTACTTTTGTTTAACAAGCACAAGGTGTTATTTTACTTCTTCATTTTCGTACAAGCCGACGTTTCGGCAGATTTCGCCTTCGTTAGAGCCTGGAAAGGTTAAGCTGACTGAAATCTACACGGCCAAACACCTCTATAACCAAACAGAGAGAATGCTGAACTAAAATTTCATTCATACTGAACACACCGTAGCTTCTTCGCACACTCACTGCTTTCTATGAATCTTCCACTGAAAATGTCACGTGGAGACGTGGGGGCCAACCGTGCAGAGTTCACATGGAGTTCTAATGTGCCTCTCCCATCTAAATAACAGGCTTATATACTGCTCAATATTACGCGTAACAATGAGGCATCCTTCCCTGCGGTTCATTTTCGGATTTCTGGAATTAATCCAGAATGCTTTGAGAGTCTTGCGCGTTTGTGTTCTCGATTCCTGTGCGAGGATCGTGAGCCTTATTACTTCAAAATGTTCTCCGTTATGTCTCGGATCCTATGCGTGCCAAGTGGGTTGTCTACCCGTTTCGCCAACGTATTCGTCCCCGCACGCTTTACAAGAGATCAGATAGACTGTAGTCGAACTCATGCAGTCACAGTCTCTACCATTGGAGCAAATTATGCAATTTTGCGTTGCACATAGACGGTTGCATAGGCGGTTGCGAACTAGCAGGCGCCTAAGATTACTCGGTGGCATTTCAACCACGTTTGCCGAATTCTCTAGACCCGCCCTTCCTAAACAGCGTTTTACAGCTGCGCTTACTTCATTTGAAATGAAGGCCAGGATAAACGAGACCGTATTGCTGTTGGAGTTATCGTTAGGGGGCCTGTGGTTTTCTCTACACCTATCTCGACGAGCAGTTTCGTAGCCATTAAAAACGGCTATTTGCCGCGCCAAGTTTTGGGACTCATCCCTCTGCTCTTTTCCCGTGCACACGTTAGTTGCTGTTCGAAACATGTTACTTACAAACGCCCTTTTCGTGTGAGAGGGGTGAGAGGAGAGGTAATGAACCAAGATATTTTTACTACTTGCCTTTCGGTACCACTTCGTAATTTAGTCATTTTCCGACAGGTTAATTTGGACGTTCAGGAATGGAAGCCAGTTTTTTTGCTTGCTCTCGAGTGAGCTTGACATACTCTGACTATTCGTTCAGCAACTCGAAAGAATTGTCTATTTGCTCTTATGTTGAGCAAAGGATAAACTTTATTAATTGACTTACAGCACAAATTCGTAATGTGGTCGCTTTCTGATAGGTTACGTTGTACGTTCAGAAATGATAGGCAGTTTTTCTTCGGTTTGTCTCGAGTGAACTGAATATACTCCGACTGTTCGCTCAAGAACTGGAAGCATTTGTCAATTTCCTCTTGTGTTGAGCAAATGACAAAGCAGTCATCTATATCTTTATATCTACAGTAGAGTAATGGCTCGAAATCGGTTACTGGTGCTTCCACCTTAGACATAAACGCAATGGTAGGACTTGGTGCCAGTCGCTGTCCCATTGTCAACCCTCTCATTTGAGCGTAGTACTTTTCGAACCATCTGAAGATTGAGCAGCTCAAGCATTCTTTTGAGAGTGCTATCAACTGCTCTATCTTGAAGCCATGCATGTTTGTTGCTCCTTCATGCTGTGTAAGGAGCTCGCGGATGGCTTCCATAGTGGAGTTATTCGACACGTTTGTATAAAGGGCGGTAACGTCAAAGGACTCAATCACGTACGCGTTATTGGGTCGCGCGTTACGTAGACGATCCAGGAACATTTGGGTGTTGGTTAGATAGGATGGAATGTACTTTAACAACTGGGTAAGTATTAGGATTATTAACCGGGTTATCCTATCCGTTGGCCCGTCCACGCAGCTAATGATAGGTCCTATCTTAAGCCATCGCTAGATACTAACTTATGGGCTTTGATAAGTACAGGACGGGACATGTTGCTAAGTCAGCTTTGAGTTGGGAGATGATTGATATTTTTAACCTAGCCGCCTTTGCCATTTTAACCCATTCGTTGTTTAACTTTCGGTATTGACCTGGCACTATTTGCACGTTTCACATTCATCTGCTGAGTCACTATTGTTAAATAATTTTATATGGCATAATTTCGATGATAAGAATACCGAAAACCTATCGTAAAAGTGAACAACATGAAACGAAACAGTTTTTTATGAGCTAAAGCCCTTATAAAGCACAGCTCTTCGGAATTCGATGAGTTTGAGCATGATGTTTTACGTCGCCGGTCTTCTCGCCGTACCCGCTATTTTACACGCTTGTTCATCTCTTCCACCTGGTCAAGGTATGCGTTATTTTCAGGTGAAGAATGCCACTACACTAATAAAAAAGAAGATGAAGTTCTTGGAGTTGATCAACTCCTTAGGCATGAGCTGTGCATTTGAGTTCACTAATCATCGTTGAAGATGACTGAATACATACCTGGCTCATATAATGATTCGTGTAGCCTACCGATGTAACCAGCCAGTGCTGCTTTTCTTTCTTTTGCTTTCAAACAGGTCACGTACCAATTTGCCGACCTAGGAGAAATGGAAGCCTAGGTGGGTAGTGTGCTGGATCGAACCCATGTTTATGGGGATCTCTAACCACAGATAACTGCACCCTCTCATTACACTAATACTTGATTGAATACATGGATGATCCGTCTTCAGTGATTGTGTAGGTCTTAGCAATAATTTCCACTTCTTCGGAGTTTTACTGGTTTAGCCATAGTGGTTCCCTGGAATCCCTAGGTCAGGCTAGCTAGTCTTCCCCAGGACATCACCATCAAAGGCAGTCGCCGCCCTTGTGGATCGATGTGGGATTTACCACCTTGCGATTGCTACTAATTTGATAGCAGGACAGTAGTGGATCACGGTAAGGTGGGATTCTTGATGGAAACGCCGAACTCCTCAGCTTGGGAAACTCTGCCGGTGGGATGAATCCCTAGCTGTACATCGCGGCCCGACACCCAGGAACACCTCCCGGCCACAATAAGGAGGCAAACCATTGGGAGGCATTACATTGCACTTCTATTACTAGAAAATGTTTTCTTCTTGTTTTTTAAACAAATAGTTCCTGTAGTAATGACGACTTTAGAAAGGAAAGTGCCATTAATGGTGAGTGGAATCACGTTGCCTATGGTATTTACCTATTCACAGTCACTAAATGTCACTGAGGAGTATCCATCGGTCCAAAAGACTTCCGAAGAGGCTGTAAAAAATCTTCAAAAATACGTTAAAAAAGCGGTAAGTGGGTTTAGTTATCAAATTTTTGAGGAATCCGTGATTTGGGTGTGCAACGGTAAAACAGTGTAGGTCACTTTTCAGCAGGAAATAGTCACTGTATTGAGGTGGAATCAAAAACACTTCGTTTACTGGGGAAAACAGCTTGAGCAAGAATCAATAACACCTTTAGAATGAAAATGGACGAATAACTAGATAAACAACTCCCAAGATCGACTTTCTATTAACCTCGGCATTGGGTTATAAATACGTTGTTTTCTTTCTCAGCAATTGCGAGGTTGTTAAACAAACGGCTCTGAAGAAGGCGATTTTGCCGAAGCGCCAGCTACGATTGTGTTGTATGTGTGTTATTGTATGGAAGTAAACGTATGCTGTTTAACAACCTCGCGATTGCTGAGAATGAAAATAACGTAGATAAACAACGCTCAAAAATGTCTAGTGGATCGCATCGTTTTCACAATTCTTGAAAACACTTAGGCTACTCCTCAGTAAAGGAGTTGTGGTCATTACCGGCGTGTGTTGGCGATGGCTCAGTAAGAAAGCTCAACCCGCTCTATCCAGTTTTGCTCTTGTATGTTTTCTCGTAACGGATATTTCATACCGGAGATTCTAGGAAAGCCTAGAACACCGTTGAAATTTCTTCCTTCCATTATGTGATTTGTTGAAGAGATCTAGTTTTGAAGAGTCGAATATTAGACTACCAGTAAATTGATGGCTTGAAGGTTCTAATTAGAATGCCTGGATCAGTCTGTATAGTCCTACGGTGACTTTTTTTTTGTTACGAAAACGGCCCCACACCTAGTGATGGGATGATGAATAACCTCTATTCAGGTATCAAGAGCGATCAAAGAAATTGCAGAAGAGAGCGGTTATGGGGCTTTTGTTACACAAATAGGCAAACAAATCAAAGCAGCCGTCTACTATAATCCATTGCTGTGCTATGCTATGCAGTCTGAGCCTGATACTGGTACGCCAGTGCCCACATGTAAGTTATCAGTGCTTCACTGATTTGAGTTGACTAGTGGTGCGTTTTCATTACCTACTCCAGTGGTAAAGTATATTTTGTTGCAGACTTTCCTGGACTAGGACACTTCTGCCTCACTAAAAGTGACACTGTAACAAAAATTTTATACGATAATAAAGCCGAATCTATGATTGATATGCCTCAGGAGTTCCAGAAATTCATCGTAGTTTTGACGGTAATATTTTAACAATTGGTTTTTCAGGAATAATAATAAAATTATGAGATCGACTTCATTAAGTATCGTTGGAGGTGATTGAATGCATGTATAGCCTTTACAATGACTCACGGTGGCCTGCCGATGTATCGAGCCTGTGCTGCTATCCTCCCAGACAAGTCTGAGATGAGAGGGATGGCAGGCTTGGTGAGCCACGAGCGCGGAAATCGATTCGACGTATGTGTTTCATGGCGCCTCCGACCACTGCGACAAACGCGCCTTTATATAAATATATAGTATATTAAATAAGTTAATAGTATATATGTTAATAGTATATTGAATCTACTAAAGGTGGCTCATGAATATATCAAAGGGCGCGTGTGCGCAGTGGTCAGAGGCCTCCAGATAAACATGTGGGGTTGATCCCCGCCCCCAAGCTCACCAAGCCCTCCATAACTTTGGGGTCGACAAATTGGTACCAGACTTGTTTGGGGTGATAACAGCACTGCCTTGATACATCAGCAGGTCATCGTGAGTCATTCTATAAGCCATATATGCATTCAGCCACCTCTAGCAGTCTTACTGAAATTGAACACATGGTGCATCCCACTGATAGAAAATCACTAAATTCACTTCATACTTACATAGTAATGATGATGGTGATGAGTTGGTTCAAACGATAATTTGCGACACTTTCAGGTCACTAACGTTCTTGTATCGACCTGGTACAAGAATATGTGGGAAGTGACAATGGTGAAAGTACAGACTCAGTTGAGACAAGGAGTTTACGGTAGTTACTTTAGAACGGCAAGCGTGCTGCTAATATAGGTTTTAACCTCAGAGATGTCAAATCCTTTAAGCACTTCTTATCAGTTGGATATTTTAGAATGTCGCATAGTATTAACAAAGCCTTATTTAAAAAATTCTTTAAAAAAATTATGTAATTCTTTGTGCTCTTGGAACTAATGTCTTCTATCGCTTATTGTACCAGAATGTCCAGTAATGTTCAATAAATGGATTAAAGACTATTGGAACAGTGATTTTTTCTGAACCTAGTCGATATGCTCCATTATTACACAGTAGTCATGAAGGGTTTTTTTGACCCTGTTAGCTCCCTTGAGGGGCGCGTGTGGCGCAGTGGTTGGAGGCGCCACTACAACACGCACGTGGACGATCCCTGCGCCCATGGCCCACCAAGCCTTCCATCCCTCCAGGGTCGGTAAATTGGTACCATACTTATCTGGGAGGATAGCAGCACTTGTTCGATATATCGGCAGACCACCGCGAGTCATTGTAAAGGCCAGATATGCATTCAATCACCTCCAAAGATACTTAGTGAAGTCGAATGCATGGCACATCCCTCAGAGAGGGATCAACGCCGAGAGCTTTATCCTTTTTTTTACCGTTTCTGTAAAACCGCTCATATTTCGGCACGATATTTGCTGAATGCATATACGGCCCTGAAAATTCACTGGTAATGCTCATTTCTGTCGAAAGATCCACGAACACGGTTTTTCATTAGAAGGGTTGGTAGCTAATCTGAAGAATGAGCTGCTCAAAAACAACTGAAATGTCCGCATGAGCGACGCTATCGCAACGAACTTGTGCCTGAAGAACATCATTATTCTGAAAAGAATACTTTTATCCGATGGCAGCTTTCACATAAGCATTCTCATCTTGCCAACATGAGGTCAAACAACCTATCGCAATAATAAAACGGCATTAACTGCTAACAATTTCGAGTTCTCTCTATAAAGCTCGAAGAGACTTAGAACTGAAGGGATACGAATTCACATCCCGTATAACAAGATGTGGCACAAATGTTGCAATTATCTTGCGACTCTTTGAAATGGCAGAAATCTAATCAGGCACATTAAGCGCCGTAGTAAAAATTGTTGCCACTGGAAAGGTAAGGCCATTGATGACAAATGACCTACATGTCTTTAAATTGTTGGGCTTACACGAGGTTGATAAATCTGTTTATTTCGGCTAACGTTTCGTTTGTTTCGCCTTTTTCATAGTCGGATAGACCCGAGTCGAGTCGACTGTCTTGGGCCATTAATCCTTCCGATGTGGTTCATCATGATCGCATCGAGTTCAAGTGATGTACCGCAGAAATGAAGTAACCTCACTTGGCGTGTCTGTGAATACAGTTTTACTGTTTTCCATTGCACCTATGCAGGGAAACTACAGTTTTGTACTAATTTGAAATAGCTATTTACCTCGCCATCTTCCGTGATTCTCTTCTGCACTCTTCCTGTGCACGGAGCGTTGACTTTTCAAAATATGTTTCTTACAAGCGCCATTGTTGTGTGTGAAGGGTGAGAGGAGAGGTAATAAACTAATACGTTTTTGCTGCTTGACTTCGGTAACACTGAGTTACTTGGATGCCTGGATACTTGGATGGCCCATCTCCACTGGTTGTGCAGGCCTCAGCAAAATGTCCACTTTTTTTTCGGAAATTTGCTGGTTAGACCATTGTGGCTCCTGGAATCCAGAGGTCATCGTGGTCAAAGTCTGCCCTAGCTCGACACCACCACAAACCGTAGCAACCCTTCTGGATCAGAAGGAGGTTTGCCACCACGCGACTAATTTAATGCCAGGTCGGTGGTGGATCCTGGTATTGCTAACACTGCCTTACCGAAGTGAAGTGGCAAAAACGTGACATAGCCGTTTTTGGGTAGGTTAATTTGAACCTTCAGAACCAATTTTCTATCCGTTTCTATCGAATAAACATAATGTACCCTGACTATTCATTCAACAACTCAAAACATTTGTCTATTTTCTCTTATGTTGAGCAAATGACAAGGCAATCATCTACATCACTTGTATCACCTGTAGACCCGTCGATCGTCTAATGACTCGAGTGGGCGCCAGTAAATTTTCCACTTTTCTCTGTCACGTGCAAGCGTAACCCAGTGGATTCTGTTTGCTCCAGAGAATCGTTGAACATCATATCTTTCTTCAAGGCTTTTCGTGAAGAAGTCTGAACGTCGGGTTGGTGGTCGTCCTGCAGTGCGTTTAACATCCCGAGGAACGTCCCAAAAAATCACTAACGGCTCTTGCCCACCGGTTTCCAGGCATACGCATTAGGTGCCGAGCCTACTTTGTCTTCGACTGTTTGGCGTACAGAAAGGTGTCATTGATTTTTGATCGCTGGCGCAGGTTGGGGCTTAGGATCCATTTCCCTACTTGTGTGACACGGAATACTCCCACGTTTGTTCTTTAACCAGCGTATTCAATAACGCTGATTGATCTTTCATCCTGCTAACGCAGAGACCAGGTTTCTGATGCATATGTTAGTGCAGAGAGAGCCGTTGAGTCGAAAGGGTATGCACGGAGTCGGGTGTTCTTTGTTTTCTTTACTACACCCTCGATTCTGTTGAAAGCTCCCCAAGCTGCTCGTTTCCTTTTGCTCAGCTCTGGAGCTAAGTCGTTCATCAAGTTAATTTCCCGACCTAAATAGACGTAACTGGAGCGTTCGGTGATATTCGTTCTGTTGAGCGCGAATGAGGTATACGAAACCAATCCGTTTCTCATGAACATCGTTTTTGTAAGATTTAGTCGAAGACCAATCTTTCCACAGGCTTTATCAAAGTCGGCAAGCATAAATACTGTTTGGGTAACTTTTGATGTGATAAAGGCGATATCATCAGCAAAGCGAAGATGGTGTAGCTGCCGACGATCGATTTTCACTGCCATATTATTCCATTCCGATGTTCGCATGATGTTCTGGAGAATGGCGATAAATAATCTTGGTGAGATGGTATCGCCTTGCCCAACCCCTCTTTTGAGGCCGATGTTGATATCGTTGTAGAATGGTGATATCTTGGTTGCGAATTTTTCATGCAGCTCACGAAGAATCTTTATGCACTGAGCAGGGATTACTTGACTATCAAAGGCTTCCATAACTGCTTCTATCTCGAGTGAATCAAAGACCTTCTGTAAATCGATGAAAGTGAGACAGAGCGGTGTTTTGTACTCTCGCGATCCTTCAATGAGCCTTGTTATCGTGTGGATATGGTCCATCGTACTAAATCACTTTCTAAACCCTGCTTGCTCACATGGATATCCCTGACCTCGGCAGATTCCTCGCCCATGTGTTACTATGTGTGGTTGCTCTTCACCGATATGCTTGCAAAAAATAAGATTGTGGGTGTTTAAAAAAAGGCGTTTGTTATATGAATGGAAATTTATGTGCTAGTTCTTATCTGCTAGTGTTATGAAAGTGTTTGGCTGAATTGATCGCATGTCAATGACCTTTGCAGGGTCAGAAGAAAGCGATATTGATCTTGTGTTTGTTTATTCAGAAAGAACAGCAACTTATCAATCAATGCCGAGGTTGATAGAAAGTCGGTCAAGGGTTATGCTTCATTTACTGTTGTCTCTGCTGTATGAGAAACCACTTTGCTGGGAATAACTATTAATTCCTTTAATGAACAAGAAAAGTGGGAAAACTGGCAATGAGATATTCTTACAGTAATGAAGTGGTAAGGGAGTAATGGCAGTTTTATGCCGGCTATAAAGACGCTGAGCACTAACGAGATTTGAGATTTCTAGCACTCTTATCACTTTCGAATCATAAGGGATAAAAAAAGCATAAAGCTTTCGGCGTTGATCAATCCCTGAGGGATGCGCCATGCATACGACTTCATTAAGTATCGTTGGAGGTGAATGAATGCATATCTGGCCTTTACAATGACTCGCGGTGGCCTGCCGATGTATCGAGCCAGTGCTGCTATCCTCCCAGATGAATGTGGTACTAATTTGCCGACCCCGGAGGGATGGAAGGCTTGGTGGGCCATGGGCGTAGGGATCGATTCCACGTGCATGTCACAGTGGCGCCTCCAACCACTGCGCCACACGCGCCCTTTACAATCATAACTCGATAATTGTGGCGTTCTTCCGCATTGGCTGAAAATCGCTGACTCAAAACAATATCATATTTTAAAGTGTAAGGAGAATGTGACGGAAACGATCTTCCCGTCGCTCAGCTATGTAAATAAAACAATACAGAGCTGCTTATTCAGCATTAGTCACTGTTCATAGAAATCTCGTAATTTCTAATGAGCTGACGGTGCTTTCGATTTGTCCCCTATGAGCAGGAGAAATACAGTATTTTAGGTTCCAGTCAGAAACCTTTACCAGCACATTGGATTTGAAATGAAGCATTTCTCAAGTCGACTGCCGGTGCAAAGCAATTCGCATGAAGATGTAAACGCTTTTCAGAACAACTTTCAGCTCGGTTCAGCTGGTGCCGTCAATAAAGAATTGTCCAAAATCAGATACCCAAATAAAGTAAGAGTAAGCAGAGCAATTTTGCAAGCTGATGAACGAGTTCTACTGTTGTCCACCAACGAAATGTTAAAATCGCAGTGCTTGAAATTCTACGCTGTTTTTTTCCTAATATGATCCAGGTGTTTACGCTTGAAAGCACTGTTTTACGTAAAGAAAAAAACTTCAGGATATCTGAAGACCTAGAGTGCTGAATGGGTAGAACTGAGCACTTTTCATGAGGAAAGAATATTTTGAATTTTTCAATCGATCATTCTTCGAGCATTTGCAGAAATGAATGGAACCGTGATGATTTTGCAACCGTTGCGCAGAAGGAATGACTCTTCACTACGGAATGTGGACAACAACGAATTTTGTTTTGTTTGCGGCGTGTGGAGAACTTACGAGAATGTGATGACGTTGGCGCTGAAAATGATGATTAAGAATGTCTCAGCACCCAGAATTGGGCGATGTATTTTGAAATTACGCTTCATCGTGCGGAACTATTTTTAGAGAATTTTTTTGCGTGTAAAGGGGGCATTTATTGCTTTTAGTCAGCGTCTCAGAAACATCTACTTCCACTACAAACACATAACTTCACGAAAGGTGAGCAAGGAATCCTCAGCTCAGTGCCACCTTGATCGCAGTTTCCAAGCCTGACCTTTTCCGTTTTTCTTCCCACTACGTTCTTGATGTTATCGAAATAAGGAGTTATTCTAAGACTTCGTTTTCAGAAAAGCGCCAGAGTATTATTTTGTTCTTTAGTGCGAAATTACTGTTGTTTTCTTCCTCGCTGGTAGTTTTGAACGTGTGTTCTTCCATACCATGCATGAGCCTGATATCTCATAACACTTGCGAATATTGGAGAAATGGGCATTATTAGGTATCCGCCTAAAAGAGCACCTAGATGGCAAACGAAAAACAACACAAAGGACGCACAGAATACAAAAGCATAACGGAAACGATTTTTATATAAAAGTAGCTATACCGGCAATTGATTCCAAAACACCAGCGCCAACTTCTTGAGGTTTTTTGGATAGACGCCAACAACGCTAGGATACCTTCGCAACGATTAGTGATATGAGGTGGTGGAATCGTCAACCATTTGCGACTCTGATCAACGGAGCTTCCTCACTGGAAGGCGCGTAAAAACGGTGGATTCTAGCGAGAAGCTCGTGACGATGTGATTGCCATTTTGATTTTCATCTTTGCATATGTGTTATTGAGGCGTTTGTTATAGTAAACTGCCTTTCAATATACCCTTCCAGTTTGTGATGAAGGCGATTCTGCCGAAACATCAGCTACGATTGTGTTGTATGTGTGTTATTGTATGGAAGTGAACGTATTCTGTTTAACAACTTGGCGATTGCTAAGAGAGAAAACGACGAATTCATAATTCAATGCCGAGGTTAATAGAAAGCCGATCCTGGGTACTACATAGCACTCATTGCAAAAAATGCCACAACCAATAGAGAAGAACTACTACTGGGTTCTAGGAACCAGACAACAGTAGGATTTATTCTGCCAGTCTTTAGTACATCTGTACTCTCTGACAAATACTATTCCTCTTAAATGGCTTGAGCTTATCCAGTGAGTAGGGGTACATCACCATTCGATTAGCGAATAATCTTAAAACAATAAGCATACAAAATCTGAAGTGGTTTAGACATGAAATGCACTACTTGCATGTTCCTTGGAAGTTGAACAACAACAGCAATTGCAACAACATCTTGACATTCAATTGTCATATCTATTCGGCGACATCAACGAAAAGTAGTCGGTTACCGAGCATGGCAATCACGAATTTCAATGACGTGCATGATAGCAAGACGAAAGGTACTACGTTGTGAATGAGGAATCTTGTTATTCTGGAGATCGAGCGATTATATCGCAGTTCAGAGATGCGTTTCCTCAGCGTCACTGCTTAAGACGATTCGTAAGGTTTCTCTGATACGTCGCTGCATGATTGACTGTTGTTGTAGTGAGGCATCGCTAAAACAAAGATTTCATTTTTTTAAATGTGTTGAAAAAAAGCACCTTTACTTCTGTCTAAGGTGGTTAAAATCCTTCTCGAAAGTACTTTCATACCTATTCTCTGAGAGGTGTTTTTTTAAAAAATACCTCAAAAACAAATGTCGTTTTCTTGTTGGAAGAAAATAGACAGCACAACCGATGGTACCTGACCTAGCAGTTATTGATGGAAAAACATCATCGAGAATCAGAAGACAATCGTCAGGATTACTGATATCGGAGATGGAATGTACGTGTTCTTGTGCTCTTGGCACACGAAATGTACCTTCTTCTGCATTAGTGATGTCTGCAAAAATGCTATACAGAGAAAAAGAGAACAAAAATAAAGAGAGAGGACAGAAAAAAAGCGAGCCTAGTAGGCAAATGCTTTTACCTTTCCTGGCTATGCTCGAAAAATTTTGTCCACTGTTTATTAGATAAAAAGCTCCCGGCGTTGATCAATCTTTGAGGGATGCGCCATGCATTCGACTTCATTAAGTAACGTTGGAGGAATCATCATCGATTGATTGAATGCATATCTGGCCTTTACAATGACTCGCTGTGGCCTGCCGATGTATCGAGCCAATGCTACTATCCTCCCAGACACGTCTGGTATCAATTTGCCGACCCCGGAGGGATGGAAGGCTTGGTGGGCCATGGGCGTGGGGATCGATCCCACGTGTGTGTCGCAGTGGCGCCTCCAACCACTGCGCCACACCCTCTCCTAAAACTTAGCGTAGCGAAAATTCTACAAAGGCGTGGCGGAAGACCATTCAGCTTCATCGCATTTATTTATGCTACTATAAAAGGGTTATCATAACTGCTGTGGTCAAATGCTGTGTTCTCGCGGAATGTGAAGCGCTTCACACACAACCGAGCTCATAACTGAACTTCATCACGAATATCATCCAAAATGAGTTGAATTCACAGAACAACTCTGATATGAGACAGGAATGATTGGAGGCTTTGCTAGGAATCACTCAAACTGCTCCTTGATTTATCGGAAAACATACTAGAAATAGACTCAATTTCGAAAAACAAAAGTGGAGAAGTACACCACGCACGTTGCAAAATACAGCGTGACCTAATGCTCAGTGCCTTTGCACAGAGATCAAAGACCTTCAGTAACTTATCATTGAATAGCATGCTGACAAATAATCCGAAAAATCTCCTGTTAAACATTTAAAGTTATAAATCACAATTATAAATGATTTCGGATTATAGCTTCCGGGTTTTCAGGTTTTACCCACTGTACTGAGGAACGTCACATTGGGATCGACGAGTTAGAATGGAACGAACACGGTGAGCGGCTCTCTGAGTTTATCGTGGCGACCAAGACCATCAATCGTAACTCGCAATTCCAGAAGCCTCACCCTCAACGCTGGAAGTGGGAATCTCCCAATGGAGGGTGCCATAACGAAATAGACCACATCATAGTAAATAAGAAGTTTTGCCTAACCGATGTCGCTGTTGTCCCAAAATTTTACACGGGACCCGACCACCGTCTCCTTCCCACAAGATTCTATTTCTCGCGGAAAGGAGAAAAAGCCGCTAAATTCAAAAACCGAAGTCCCAGAACCACCGCAAACTGAGAGTTATTCAACTTATTAGTCGGCTGTTGGGAAGATGCCGTTGACGACAACATCGACAAGGAATACGATCGGCTCATTCAACGTCTTCATGCTAGCACTATGAAAGCTCAGAGTTCGAAAGTCACCAAGAAACGACTGCCTCCAGAAACTCTCGAGCTGATACGCCAGCGTGCAATCGCACAAGCTGCGAGGAACCTCGAACTAACGTCCGAACATGCGAAACAATGCAGACAGACGATAGAAGAAGATTTTCAAGAGAGAAGAGCAGCAGTAATGGTCGAAGCTGCAGAGTCTGGGAAAAGTATTCCCAAAACCCGCCGAAACTTCGCCAAATACAAGACAAAGGTGATTGCACTCTGACGCCCAGACGGAACAATAACAGCGTCCAGAAAGGCAACAAAGAAAATCATCCACGAATGCTACTCAGATCTCTTCGATAGCCACGTCCACCTCCCGTCATATGAAATAGAAGAGGATGGATATGTTGTACCACCGATTCCCCCTTCCGAAATCCGACATGCCATTTCGTCGGTGAAAAATCGAACAGCACCAGGTCCGGTCAGGGTAAGATCAGAACTTCTGAAGAACTTTCCTCCAGTCTTCGTAAACACACTGGCTCGGCTCTTCACACATTGCCTGCTTGAATGCAAGGTCCCTACTCATTGGAGCACCAGCAAGACCGTATTGTTGTTCAAGAAGGGCGGCCTACACGATATAGGAAACTGCAGCTCAATTTACTTGCTGTCTGTCGTCTACAAACTTTCCACTCGAGTCATCCTAAGCAGGACTGACACAACACTGGACGAAAGACGGCCGCGAGAGCTTTGAGAATGATTTAGTACGATGAACCACATTCACACGATAACAAAGCTCATTGAAGATTCGCGAGAGTACAAAAGACCGCTCAATCTCACTTTCATCGACTTACAGAAGGCTTTTGATTCAATTGAGATAGAAGCAATCATGAAAGCCCTTGGTAGTCAAGGAGTCGCTACTCAGTACGTAAAGATTCTTCGTGAGCTGTACAAAAATTTCACAACCAAAATTTCACCATTCTACAACGATATCAACGCTGACGTCAAAAGAGGAGTTAGGCAAGGCGGTACAATCTCGCCAAAATTATTTACAGCCACCCTCCAGAACGTCATGCGAACATTGGAATGAGATAACATTTGAGTGAAAATTAATGATCAGCACTTACACCATCTTCGCTTTGCTGATGACATCGTTCTTATAACACCAGACATTAGCCAAGCGGAACGTATGCTTTCGCACTTTGATAAAGCGTGTGGAAAGATTGGTCTTCGACTAAATCTAAAGAAAGCGATGTTCATGAGGAACGGAATGGTTTCGTTTGCCCCATTCACACTCAGCGGAACGAATACCTCCGAATGCTCCACTTATGTCTATCTAGGTCGGGAAATCAATATGATGAACGATTTAGCTTCAGAGCTGAGCAGAAGGAAACGAGCGGCTTGGGGAGCTTTCATGAGTATCGAGGATGTAGTGAAAAAAAGAAGGAATAGCAGACACCGTGCCCACCTTTTCGACTCAACGGTTCTTCCTGCCCTAACGTATGCGTCAGAAACCTGGTTGTTACGTAAGCAGGATGAAAGACCACTCAGCGTTATCGAACGCGCAGTCGAAAGGACGATGCCTGGAGTATCCCGTTTCACACAAGTAAGGGATGGAAACCGAAGCTCCGACCTGCGTCAACGATCAAAAATCAAGTTCTATACGCCAAACAGTCGAAGATAAGGTAAGCCAGACACGTGATGCGTATGAATGGTAACCGATGGACAAGAGCTGTAAGTGACTGGATTCCTCGGGATGTAAAACGTACTGCAGGAAGGCCACCGAAGAGGAAGAGCCTAGGAGAAAGATATGATGCTCGACGAGTCCCTAAAGCGAGCAGAACCCACTGGGCTACTCTTGCACACGACAGAGAAAAATGGAGGATTTACTGGCGCCCGCTCGAGTTACTCGACGATCAACGAGACTACAGGTGATACAGGTGATACCCACTGCGCTACCGAGGCCGTTGTTTTGCCGACGGTGCAAACCGTAATCACCTCTCAACGGATATGATCTGGGGAGCAGAAATTGGTTCTATTTCACATAGTATCCTGCCATGAAAGGAGACGGCGAATAAGTAAAACAGTGCGATTTTGACAAAAGCTTTAAGTTAGCTGAACTCAATGCTGATTCTTGCTCAACAAATCATCCTCGTTGGCGGGTAATTGTTGATAGCACCACTGAAGTAAAAAAACTCTTTGAAAAAAAAGGCGTAGCAAGGAACTCGCTGGTGCAATGGTTAACACATGAACAGCTGGAAAAAAGCAAACGTGGGTTCGAATCCCTACTGGGGTCCGAGTTTTGCATGTATCTCAGCATCATTGCATTTGTATTTCACATAATGCCTCGTCATGAAACGAAAAATAGGCAGTAAATAAAAAGTCAAACATTTCGGATAACGAACCATATCTATTCAAGCTCACCTAATTTGCTTCTTCTTTAATCACTTTCGATTTCTTAACACTTGTGAAATGATTTGCTTTTGAACGAGGACATTAACGGCGACGATTTTTTCACATATAGTTTTAGATGCTCACAGTCGAGAAATCGCCAATCCTTGCTAGGCTCGTATGGTAAGCATGGATGGTCGTCGAGCAGTTTTTGAATAAGCACACGAGCGACGTCCAGATCGCATTCAGACTCCAAATTAATCACTCCAATTTCAAAACCTGAAAACGTCTTTTTTAGCACAAAAACTGAAAAGAGAGGTAGACGGAGCCAAAAAAGTCTGATTTCGTTTTCGTTCGTTTCAATTTTGCGTAAGAAACAAATCAGAGCAAATAAAGTTCGTTGGATTGCTACACACATTGACTTAAGGGATAGCCCAGGAAGTCTTTTGAAATATTGGGAATCGGAGTTCAAGCCTAAGTAGCACGGAATTCTTTGCGATTCTCCTAAAGTTCGTTTTAAATATTTTAAAAATCAACACCGTAAGGAGTGAGAAAACAATAATGGCGAAAACCAATAAGTCGATGAAGATTAGAATAGCCAGTTGAGCTTCACGGTATCTCAAAAAGTTCTACCTTTGCTCTGAAGTTTTTCTTGTCTGCAATAAATAAAAACACTGCTAAATTGAGAATAAAGGTCAATGCCCATACACGTTCTAAAGAAGACGAACCAGTATTTTTTAATCTTTCAAATGAGTCCTTGTAGGTATCATAGTCTAGACGAGCAACGACGTTTATTGATATCTGCACTATCACCGACGTCGACTGAGCCTCAACAAGACTGTTACTTGCTTAAAATCTCCTTAAAATAGAAAATACTTGTCAACTGGGAAAGAATGGCGGATGATTTTCCTTTCAAAGAAAAGGCTTTGAATCGGAACACTACTTGTTCAAAACTCACCTGGGAGTCTTTCCTTTCGTGTCTTGTATTTCTACGAGCCAGATTAGCAATAAAAGCGAGTTTCTTTTCTCTTCGAAGCATTGGGACCTAAAGAAAACGGGTTATGATCCTATTGAATTGTGAGGAATAATACAACTAGCTGATCTAGCACCTAGTAATTATTCAGCAAGCTTTCACAAGTTTAATTACAAAACATATATTACTGGGGAAGAAGAGGTTCTTGGGTATTGAACTGCAATGTACAATGGAGGGAATCGCATGATGCTCCCAGGGAAGAACGTGCTTGACATTTCGATCCGAAAACCTAGCTAAGAATAAATCCGTGGAAGGGCCTATTGCCATTTCGCAGACGGCACACTCAGTAGGGGGCAAGATGGTAACGACGTCAAAATTCTCACGACGACATTATAGAAGGTAAAAGTGGAAAGACAATCTTCCTTTTCAGAAATTACTAATTAAATGGAAACTGTATTGAACTCCTCATGATTCATTGCGCTTCTCAAAAGCAGGTCATTTAAATGTCCAGTTTTGTTTGTTACACCTATAGAAGTATCTCAGCACATCATTTTTCAACCTACTCTCAAACAAATTTCCAAGTGGAATAGTGAAAGAAATTTAAAGGATAAAGGATAAAGCCTTCTGCATTGACCAATCCTGAGGCATGCGCTGTGCATTCGACCTCGCTAAGTACCGTTGGAGGTGAATGAACGCATATCTGACATTTACAATGACTCGCAGTGGCCAACCGATGTAGGGCCTACCGAGCTAGTGCTACTATCCACTCAGACAAGTCTGGTACCAATTTGCCGACCCCGGAGGGATGGAAGGCTTGGTGGGCCATAGGCGCGGGATCGTTTCCACATGCATGTGAAACCACTGCGCCACACGCTTAAAATAAATTTACTAAGAAAAAACCTCCTAAACAAAATTTTATTGAGCATCTGCAGATGACAAAGAAATAAGTAAAATACCAAATATCACTTTTTTTTTCTTGAAAGGACACATCATTACATATCGATTAATTATTCCGATGTCAAAGGAAAGTCGGTTTCCCACGTATTTCCCCAATATTGCACTGTGTTAGCTGATAAAGATACCGGCTGCTGCAAGATGGATTCTTCGATGTAAAACAAACGATTGTCAACAGACATTCACAGTCAACAACAAAAGAGCGCTGCCGAACGAACTCCCTTCAGTGGGGCGGTGACCCACTGGAATCGACTGTCTGCGATCATCAGGTGCCAGATCAGAAGAGCGATGAACTGTTCACAATCGCATCAATACGGCCCTTAAGAAGGAAGAAGGGGAAGACGCCGAAACGTTTGCCAAGTGAAGTGATTTCATTAACACCGTGCTAGCTTATCAATAATAAAATACAAGCAAACAAATTTGTTATAACTTGATGGAGAAAAAGTCTTTTATCATACGTTATTGGATTAGTGAGCTAACACGAAATCATAAAAAGGTCTAATCGGTTGACTTCTCAACGTGTTCGCCTTCCTCAGAGCAGATGACCCGATTCTCGGGTCCACAGCCGTTTGCTCTCTCGATGTGGTTTCATCGTCGTTTTATCGAGTAGACCTTCTTCAGTTGAGCACCGCTTGAATGAAGCAACTTCATCCGGCGGCGCTCCTTTATACAGACCATTGTTGGTGAAAGTAATAGCCGGTCGCTATAGTTTTAAAAAAGGTCACGTTTTCGTATAATTCAATTTTTATGTACACAATACAAATCGATTGTACGAGAACTCAACCCATATCTGCTTCGTATTTTACTTACTGGACGGAATTTTTACTCTGGAATCTAACCACAGTCGTGTAACAAATTACTCCGTTCGTTGTCACTGCATCTGCCTGCTGTCTAATTCAAATCGAAGCAAGTTGCCGCCTTTCTACCACGGCTCTACCAGGTAAGTTGGCAGTTCATGGATTCTGCCAGGTAAGTTGACAGTTCATGGATACCACTTGTGATTAGCTTAATTTCCGGATTAAAATATATGAACTATTTGTTTTCTGCTATTTCCAACTATTTGCTATATGAGAACACAAACCGTAGTAACTCGTACGACCGACTTTCCGTTAACCTTGACATTGATCAAATAATCCTTTAAATTTTAAAAAAACTTCAAAGACTAAGAAAAAGGCCACAAACCGTAGTCCAGCAGAATTCCTTTTTTTTTAAAAATGAAATAATGAGAAGTCGGAACGCTTGCAACACAATAAAGTAAGTTTGGATCTGTTCTTATGTCAGCTTTACCTTGTAATCAGGTTGAATCATGCTATATGAAAGCAAAACCCAGATGGAAAAAAGTCTCAGTCGAAACAGGAACAAATAAACGTATTTCACCTTGCTATGGAAAGTAAGACGAATGCGAGACGCTGCAAGGAGACATGGTTCACCGTCAACCTCAACTTCGAAAATAATCTATTGCTTCATTATCATAATTTCAACAAAACTGGCAACATAATGATAGTGTAGTAATAATACTATGTGAGACATGTGGCGTAAGGGTCAGAGGTACACTGCAATACACGCGTGTTTATTGGTTCGTACCCGCACCCATGGCTCACCAAGCCCTCCATCCATCCTGGGACTCCAATTTTTTATATTTTTGTCCGCGAGAATAGCATCACCAATTCGGTTCGGTAAGATACATTGGTGGGCTACCACAGGTTATTGTATAGGCTGGATAACTGTTCAATCACGTTTACTATGCGACGTATGGAGTTGAATGCATGGCGTATCCCCAAGGATTGATCATTGTCGAACACTTCATCCTTCATCCTTTTGATAATACTACTAAACGCAAGCATAGTATGTAGTGTATGTAAAGTGCATTTACTTACTTAAATCAGCGAGTTTATAGAGTATTAAAGCTTTCTGGAGAAACAGCAGGAATATTGTCGATTTTTCCTTGAGTTTTCAGAAGTTCTAAAAGTTTGTTTTATAAATCTTGAGAGATCGATCAATCTCCTGAAAGACAGCAACTCATTCTGCTTTGTTAATTGTCATAAAGCATAAATGGATAAGGCGGAAGGCATTGGTCAGCCTATCATGGATGAACCATGCATTCAATTTCATTGGTACGGGTTATTGAATACATAGTTTGCCTATAAACTGACTTGCAGAGGCCTACGGATGTATTAAGTCAGTCCTGCTGCCCACCAAGAGATGTCTGGTACGTATTTGCCGATTCCAGAGCTATGGAAGACTTGCTGAGCTCGGGCGTGAGAACGAAGCAGGGCCAACCGTGTACTCAAGGGCACCTCTGAGCATTGCGCTACACGGACCGTCATAGAACATCACAGAATTGATTAAATGCAGAATAAAATTTTTAGCACCAAAACAGGACGTGAACGCTACTGTGGACAATCTTGCCCTTATCGTACCTGCATAGGAATCGCTTTATAGGTGAGAACATTCACTTCAGAACATTGCGCTAATCGCTCACCTTTACCGCCCATTTGTAATGCAGCCTAAAACAAGATTAGTGACTTTTCTTCTATCCATATGAAGTTTAGTTGATCTCGTCAAAAAAAATGTCATTGCTACGAGTTCTCATTTTTTCTTACGCTACCTTATTTCTTTTTCTTTTTATTCTGTAGATGCGAACCAATGGATTTTTAAATTCTCTTGCATTATCGTCATAGACTATATAAAACCTCCAAAGCTCTCGGCATTGATCAATCACTGGATGCGCCATACATTCGTCTTCATTAAATATCGTTGGAGGTGCATGAATGCATATCTGGCCTTCACAAGAACTCGCGGTGGCCTATCGATGCATCGAGCCAGTGCTGCAATCTTCCCAGACAAGTCTGGTACCGATTTGCCGACCCCGGAGGGATGGAAGGCTTGGTGAGCTATAGGCGCGGGGAAACGATTTCACGTATAGGCTATATAGTTAATAACATTGTATCACCTGTAGTCCCGTTAATCGTCGAGTGACTCTAGCGGGCGTCAGTAAACCATCCATTTTTCGTTATCGCGTCCATAGCTCAGCGCGTTTTGTTCGCTTTAAGAACTCGTTAAGCATTATATGTTTCTTCTAGGCCTTTCGTGCAGAACTCTGACCATCGGATCGATGGTCTTCTTTCCGGCCTACTTTGTCCTGTTTGGCGTACAGAACGGCATCTTTGATTATTGATCGTTGACGCAGATCAGAGCTTCGAATGCCATTCCATAATTGTGTGAAACGGGATACTCCTAGCAACGCCCTTTCGACTGCGCGTTCGATAACGCTGAGTGATCTTTCATCCTGCTTACGCAGCGTCCAGGTTCCTGATGCATACGTTAGGGCAGGAGGTACCGTTGAGTCGAAAAGGTGAGCACGGAGTCGGGTGTTCTCTGTTCCTATCACTACGTCTTCGATGTTCTTGAATGCTCCCTAAGCAGCTCGTTTCCCTCTGCTGAACTCTGGAACTGATTCGTTCACCATGCTGATTTCCCGACCTAGATCGACACAACTGGTGCAATTGGAGATATGCGTGCCGTTGAGCGTTAATGGAGCATATGAAACCAATGCGTTCCTCACGAACATCGTTTTTATGAGATTTAGTCAAAGACGAATTTTTCCACAGACTTTGTCAAAGTTGGTAAGCACACGTTCCACCTGGCTAATGTTGTGTATTATACGGACGATAAAAGCGAAGATGGTGTAAGTGCTGATCATTAATTTTCACTCAAATGTTATCTCATTCCAATGTTCGAATGACATTCTGGTATCTTTAGTTGTGAAATTTTTGTACAGCTCACGAAGAATCTTTACGTAGCTTTACTGAGTAGGGGCTCCGTGACTACCAAGGGCTTCCATGACTGCTTCTATCTTAATTGAGTCAAAAGATGAAAGTGAGACAGAGCCGTCCTTTGTACTCTAGCGATACTTCAATTATGAAAAATCAGAACACAATATAATATTAGTACCTTTTTAAACACCTACTTTTTTATGAAATCGGTCAAATTGATTGCCAATGATTACAATTATACCAGTTAAAAGCTGTTGTAAAAAAGGTGAATAGATGCAAATGAAGCCTCTAAAAAGAAATCATATCTGAGTATTAATATTCAGGCCAGTTCTCCTGTTCAAGCCTCATGAATGATCTTAAGCAGATTAGTCTCATTCGTAAGCCTGGGAGGAATTTTTCGAATTTCACCCAACAAGGAGAGCTCAGCAACTACTTCTGAAGAGTAAGAACTGTTGGCTGCGAAAATATTTAGTTGTCACATTAGAGCCTAGTGGCTTAACGGCTGATACCCCCTCAATAGAAGCGATTAGAATAGAAAGTTTTGCGGTGCAAATCAGTTCTGATATGCCATAGGCATTTTATCGTTCACCGATAAGCTAGCATGGATTCCAGGTGATAAAGTGGATCTGAACAGACCAGAGTCGCAGTGGTGAATCCGAGAACTTCGATTTTGCCGTCACAGCAGCTCGGTTTCATTCCGTCGCCAGTTGATTCACTACCCCATGGTATCGTACCACCGGCATAGTAAGTGATGTTGTGGAAAAGAATGCAGTGTAATTTCAACTCCTTTAACCGAGGAGTGATGTCGATTCCATCACACTGAAAGAATGAGCTGGAAATTGAGCAAAGTTTAGAAGTATTACTCGTACAACACTTATGCACTTAATTCTAGAGTTAGTATATACTGATACGATAACTTCGTGAAAGTCTTTTTCTGTGGCTAAATAAATCGATTCTTCCATTCAATCTTGTTTGGATCGCTGTAGCATTGTCATCGTGACGTCTTCGAGAGAAACTCGCTCACTTATGGTAAGGAGTTCCTATTTGATATTCAGGGAAAAGATCAAAGTCTTCAAGAGCTTAACAGTTCAAATAGCATCCTATTTTCTAATTAAAGGTTTGTGTTTACATTCTGGAAAGCTTTTAGCAATGAAAACAACGCAAAACGCTTATAGAAGAAGACACGTATAGGGACGCATATAACAACCTCAGAACTAGAAATAGAGAAAAATAAAGAGTGATAAACGGAATCAGTTTTTGCCAGAAAATATCTTTTCTTAAAATGAGAAAAAAATGAAGTGCGATATCACACACAGTTTTCATCGACGACACACCTTTGCTATAGGTGTCAGATGCGTTTTTTCAACGAGACATCGGCAAAATCTCAGTTCACTTTTCTTGGAACAAGCTGATCAACAATCAACTTCAGAAGGCAAATCGATAATCGATTTCTAATCGGGAATAACCTAATCGGGAATTAAAAAATAACCTCTAAATAAATGTATTCAGAAAGATCCTTCCATGTTCTCTTAAATAGATCGATCGTACCCAAGCCACCGTATGCGATTCGATTCTTCAGTCTGCTATTCAACATCTGAGGATTTGCACCTAAATGAAAAGAACGGAAATCCACGTCGAGAGTAAAATCGAATGGAAGAGGTGAGGTATCATTAACATAAGCGCTACAAACAAACTTTGTTTCATTATTAGCAAATGTTGCTGCATTGTTACCAAAACTCCGAACTGCAGGTATCTGCGGTGGGAATCGAACACCGTATTACACTATCCATCGGCTAATGCGTTCACCACTAGACCACATCCCTACAGCAGACATCTGTTGTCAGGAGTTTTGCAAATATCTCAGCATCATCGTGATTGTATTTCACAAAATACCCTACCGTGAAAAATTCTACTAGGCAGTAAATAAAAAGTTAGAGTTGTTTTACTAGTGTTTACTCTATTCTCAGCATCTTATTTTTAAAAAAAATTAGAAGAAAATAGTAGATTTATTTGTTTCGATTGTTTAGCCTACACGAGGTTGTTGCAAAACTTCTATTCGGCTAAGGCTTCGAAATGCTAACGCTCAGAACCAATGATTCGTGTCGATGGTCCATAGTTGAAAAGAATAAAGTTCGATACAGTTAAGAATTTTATTTGAAAAAAAAATAGAAAATTAGTCAACTAAATTATTACGGGACCACGAAAAATATGTACAGATTCCCACATCAAAAAGTATTCGTATTGTAGCGAAATCAATCGTTCCGACAAAGCAACGATAGTAGTTGATAAGTATGAAATATCGTTGACATAGGACTGCGGTTTGGATTAAAGAAATGTAAGGCACTGCTGGGAAGAATTCACGGTAAACCGTTCAGTACTCCGAATTCAGTAAAATTCGCATCGTAGTAGAAAAGTTTCATGTTCTATTGCTTATTTATTCCACGTTGTACTTCCAGCTCCAATCAATGTGACAGAAAGATTGCTTCGATCACATTGGTAAAGTTTTGTACAGAACTCAGGGCTGTACCCAGTTAGGCCCTGTGAAAATGAAATGACGCATTCAGCACCATGTCTTTTTTCATTGTTCAGATTTTTGAAGACTATTCTCCACATGGGTCCCAGTGGAATACATGAAAAAACCAAGTGTGCACAGTCCATGGTAAAAAAGATAAAGGATGAAGCTCTCGGCGTTGATCAACCTCTGAGGGATGCGCCATACATTCGACTTCATTAAGTATCGCTGGAGGTGATTGAATGCATATACCTTTACAATGACTCGCGGTGGTCTACCGATGTATTGAGCCAGCACTGCTATCCTCTCAGACAAGTCTGGTACCAATTTGCTGACCCCAAACGGATGGAAGGCTTGGTGAGCCATCGGCGCGGGGATCGATTCCACGTGCGTGTCGCAGTGGCGCCTCCAACCACTGCGCCACATGCGCTCTTTTTGCGAGTAATAATGGTACAAATAAATACCATCATTATTAGTAAAATTCTATTCGTTTTTATTTTATTTTACTTTATTTGATCCGCCTTCGTGTTTATTGTGCCGATCCCAGCAGTTCTCACATTTAATTGGTTTCCTCTTCGCTTGCTGGTTGAGAATTTTCATTTCATCGTGAATGTCCTAGAATGCGGGTCAAGCAATTCTTTTTGAAGCCCTGAGATAGCCAGGTTGAAGTGTTCCCAATTGGATTACACAGAGTGATTTTTTCCATACAAGTACGGTACCAATTTTGCGACCCCGGACGGATGAGAGGCTAGGTTAGCCCGGAGTGGAATGGAACTAGAACCATGCTCGTGATGACGGACATCACAACCACTACGACTGTGATGTCCGCACCCTTTACCCTAGTTCTATTTGTTACCAGGTGTTACACTGACAGCAACAAACACTATGCACATGCGTCTTAAGCTTCTAGACAGTAAATAATAGCGTTTATGATCATTATATGAAAACAATGCGGCTCTGAGGAAGGCAAATCGCCGAAACGTCAGCCATGGGCCAACAAGAACAACAGCAACAACAACAACAACAACAACAACAACAACAACAACAACAACAACAACGACAACGACAACGAAGACCTATACTAACCTCGCATTTGCCAAAGAAGATCAGTTTATATGATCATATAAATAAATAGTGCTTATGATCATGAGATGAAAACGGCAATAATAAGAAACAAAAACGGCAATAACAATGGCGGTGTTAGTGATAAATAAGTTGTGTTAAGTACAACCATAATGGTGCTTAGATGTGTCTGCGGTGGGATCGAACACCTTGGAAAGGGTAATAACGTATTCGATCCCCACCGCAGACAACCGCGGTTCGGAGTTTTGCAAACACCTCAGCATTATTGTGGTTGTATTTAAAATAATACCTTGCCGTGAGAGATTGTGGCAGGCAGTTAATAAATAGTCAAGGTAGTTACGTCAACGTTTCAACATTTGTTTTCTGCTTATTTCTTCACGGCACAGTACAATGTGAAAAACAACCTTGGGGATGCTGATATATGAGCAACACTTGGGAGCTCAACGGTTTCTCGAGCCCGCAATTGCCTTTTCATGCGCCACATTTGCTATCTACCACCCCAGTCAAGGTCCTTGCTTTATTCTTGCCTAAAGGTTGGTGTGATAAATAGCATGTGAGTTTTGCTTGAGAGTAACAGTGGACTGGCAACCCATCTGAGGTTACAGATTTTACTCACATCTCAGCATCCCTATAGTTATCTCAGTTATACCTGTAATTCAGTAATCGTCCCATTAACAACGGCAGTGACAGGAAAAATAAAATTCTATGTAGTAAAAATAGTGAGAGTTAAAAAGACATACTTCGACTGTGGTGAAACTGTAGCGCAACATGGGCATCCGCTCCAATAGAGAAATAGTTGTTCATTACTGTGAGCGGCAAGGAGGATTGTACGACGTCATTTAGCTCATCAGCTGCTTCCACAGATGACGAATCATTTGGGTCGACAGATATTTGCCATCTGAAGAAACACGTTCAGTAAGACATAATGTAGTAAAGAAAGATTAGGAGCTAAACTGGACAGAAGTAAGCACATCGAAATCAAGGAAAATAAAATCGCCCTCATGGATTTACATTAGCAGTCACATGACTTGTTCAACAGCTCTTCAGGAAGATCCTTGTTCAAAGGGTGGAACAAACTTTCTAACGAGAATTGGAAATTATAGTTACATCACTACCCGCCTTTTGCTCTAAATCACTCGATGGCGCTAACAGTTTAAAATTTTCGAAGCTCTTTATGCTTCAAGCGCATAGCTTGAGGTATACTATATCTTGGACTCAACTACCACAGATAGAAAATTTCGCGTAAAGCTGGTAGGCCTCCAAATGCTTTAATGCCCTCATCGTGGCTGGGCGGTGCTTAAAATGCCGTAGTGCGATGTACAGCAAAGGATTTATCTTCCCCGCACGGCCTCCAATGCAGAGGAGTTTAGTCGCAACGTGGGCAAATTTCACTCCGATCCTTAACGGTCCGCGACCGTCTAGAGTGATAATTTGAGAAAAGCTCCAGCTAGGCGGACCTTGAGACCCTAGGAACGCACAAATGGCTCAGCTGTTCATTAGCGCCTTCACCTGCCAACATAGGTCAGCGAGACCAGCAGTAAGCGGAAATCAAATCTGGAGTCACATAGGGCATTATTGGCAACGAACAAAATGAGCACACGTACGACATGACGTGGAAAGCGCTTCTTACTGTGCACCTACAACAGCAAAACAGTCTCCTCGGCCTACAAATTTTAGGAGGCTGCTGGTCGCATCAAATTCCATATAATCGCCCTATGACAAAACCAGGAAGACTGACATGCACCAATTAGATGATGGAACCATGGTATTTTAACCACTTCACGTAAAATACCGCACACTATCCAAAAAACGCTTTAACGATGCTTTCTAAAAAAAAATCCAGCAAACATAGCAACTTGAATGCGAAGCTCAGTTCTTCAAAACCTATCCCATTTTTGAGATCGAGGAGAATACATAATCATAATCGGTAGCAAAGGAAAAAAGTTCCGGTCACATAACAAGAACAGATCATGAGCAAAAAGAACAGTGTGATGGATTCCAAAAGAAAGCAACTATCCACTGCGACTACCAATCATAGGATTTGCAGACGTGCTCACGGCTGAGCTCAACTATCTGCATTCGCAGATGGAGATTTTAGGACTACAGAATAGGCTTCGCGACTACAGAATAGGTTAAACCATGTTGGAAGCAGATCGCTACCATGGATGAGGATGGCGCGCGAAAGAAACGAATGTAAAGTGTACTCGGGTCCGTACTACTAGTGAAGACTGGCTACCCAAGTATAAGTAATTAAGTGATACATTCCCTGAAACATGACTCAAACTATGGCAGAGAATGGATTTAAAGTCATGTCTTCCAAAGAGTGAAATAAACTAAAGTTTCGTGGTAATATTTACGTCGTGCATATACACTACGAAATGGCTTATTCATTGTAGCAGGACAGACTTTCTTGGTGTCGAGCAGCAAGACTTCATCTCTTACCAGGCTCTGCCAAAAAGTCAAATATATTTATCGGAGACGAAAATAAACCTAGACCACAACGTACCCACCTGTCCATGGCTCTGCTCAAGCTGTAAGTAGGACAAAAACATCAATAAAAAAATGGGATGCTGCTCGAATCTTTGTGCGTTTGGAAAACATTAGACTCCGGTGCAAAAAGAGGAAGAATCTCGGTGCCCATTTGTTTAAGATACTGTTTTAATAACAGAGGACTTTCTACGAAAAGTGTATGACATTGTTCACATGACAAACTAAAGTAATAAAATCTGCTTAGCGCAGAGAAAAGGTTGGACGTTAGGCCTTTCCATTCAATTCACTCAAGGGTTAGTAGATTCACAGATGACAAACTATGTGATCATAATTCTTTATGTTTCTGTTTAGCAAACACAAGGTGTTTTTTTTTTCTTCGAGCTGACGTTTCGGGGAATTCCCCTTCTTCAGAGCCTGGAAAAGTCAAAATGACTGCGATCTACCCAACCAAACACCTCCATAACCAAACAGAGAAATTTCTAAACCAAAATTTCAATTACACTGAACACACAGTAGCTTCTTTGTACAGTCCCCGCTTTCTACGAGGCTTCCACGGAGTATATCGCGTGGAGACGAACCGCACAAAATTCACATGGAAGCTTAATGTGCTCCTCCCATTAGAATAACAGGCTTGCATACTACCCAATATCACACGTCATAATGAGGCATTCTTTCCTGCGGATCATTTTCGGATTTCTGGAATTAATCTAGAACGCCTCGAGTGTTTTGTGCGCTTGTGTTCCCGATTCCCGTGCGAGGATCGTGACACGTACCTCAAAGTCCTCCCCGCTATGTCCCTGCGTCCTATGGGTGCCTAAATTTGGTTAACGTCTACCAACTAGGTGTTCTTTTATGCAGACACAAACTGGTCTGCCCATTTCGCCAATGTGTTTGCCCCCGCACGATCTCCAAGAGACGATAAACTGTACTCGAATTCATGCAATCTCCGTCTCTACTATTAGGAAAAATTATGCAAGTTTCCGTTGCACACAGACGGTCATATAGACGGTTAAGATCCAGATGGCGTCTTAGATTACTCGGTGGCATTTCAATTATCGTTACCGAATTCGCTAGACCAGCCCTTCCTAAACAGCGTTTTACAGCTGCACTTACTTCATTTGAAATGAAGGCCAGGATAAACGAGACCGTATTGCTGCTAGAATTATCGTTAGGGGGCCTGTGGTTTTCTCTACACCTATCCCGACGAGCAGTTTCGTAGCCACTAAAAACGGCTATTTGCCGCGCCAAGTTCTGGGACTCATCCCTCTGCTCTTTTCCCGTGCACACGTTAGTTGCTGTTCGAAACATGTTACTTACAAACGCCCTTTTCGTGTGAGAGGGGTGAGAGGAGAGGTAATGAACCAAGATATTTTTACTACTTGCTTTCGGTACCACTTCGTAATTTAGTCATTTTCTGACAGGTTAATTTGGACGTTCAGGAATGGAAGCCAGTTTTTTTTCTTTCTCTCGAGTGAGCTTGACATACTCTGACTATTCGTTCAGCAACTCGAAAGAATTGTCTATTTGCTCTTATGTTGAGCAAAGGATAAAACAGTCATCTATATATCTACAGTAGAGCAGCGGTCCGAGATCGCTCACAGGTGGTTCCACCTTGGACATAAACGCAATGGCAAGACTTGGTGCCAGTCGCTGTCCCATTGCCAACCCACTTATTTGAGCGTAGTATTTTCCGGACCATAAGAAGATTGAGCAGCTTAACCATTTTTTTAAGAGTGCAAACAATTGCTCTATCTTGAAGCCATACATGTTTATTACTCCTTCGTGTTATGCACGGAGTTCGAATATGGCTTGCATTGCGGAGTCGTTCGACACTGCATGAAGAGCGGTAACGTCGAAGGACTCCATCACGCACGCGCTCTTGGGCTGCGCGGTACGTAGAAGATCCAGAAACACCTGGGTATTCGTAAGATGAGCTGGAATAAGTTTCAACAACTGGTTAAATATTAGGGTTGAAAACCATGTTTTCCCATCCGTTGGCCCGTCCACGCAGCTAATGATAGGTCCTACTTAAGCCATCGCTGGATACTAACTTATGGGCTTTGATAAGTACAGGACGGGACATGCTGGTAAGTCAACTTTGAGTTGAGAGATAACTGATGGCTTTAACCCAGCCGCTCTTGCCATTTTAACCCATTCGTTGTTTAACTTTCTGTATCGACTTTTAAATTCCTTCTCAGACGACTGACGAGAAAAGGAAGCATCTTCAAGGTGCTTTTCCGTTATCTCAACATCTAACTGATGACGAATTACAACGAACTCTCCACCCTTATCACTAACAGATAGTCTTATCTTTTTGAACCTTATCAGCTCTCGTACCTCTTGCATACCACGTTTTTGCACTTCACTGGGGTTGGATCTTTTCGCGCGATAGTGATTAAGAAATTTGAAAGTTTCATTCATAAACATCCGAAATTTAGGATCAACTTCATTAATGGGTTCTTGTTGTTTAAGGAACGGTTGGGGAAATGGTTATTTATATGGTCAATAGTTAATAATAGTTATGTGGTTATAGGCAGCGGATATGGGGCACCCAGAATGTCCATCGTTGAACGAAAAGCGGGAAAGGTGAGAGATAGAGAGGTGGCTAAATATAGAAAGCTATAGAAAGTAGCCTTATGTAGCAATTTCAAAACCTATATGAAGTAGCTTGCAAAAAATCTTTTTTGTGTTTTTCATCCTAGTTGACCCATCTCCACATTTACTTTGTGGATCTCAGCAATTTTTGCTTTCGTTTTCTCGTTACCCATCATCCACAAAGGTCTTTGAAAATTTCACGTGTGAGTTCAGCTCCATTGTGAGAATTGCGTTCTTCTTTATAAATATCGTTGAATGCACGTCGACTCGATTCTTCATGGCGTCTTTGGACATCCAGGCTCCCATTCGTACTAGAAATAGCAACCTGTTTACATACAAGTCTGGTACCAATTTTCGCGGTTCCGGTGGGATGAGATCGTTGGTGAGCCAGATGAAGTGTTGCACCACCACGATGTTCGCGTTGAACGGCATCACTTCCACGGCGCCAGCCATCCCCAATACCTTGGTATTTTTTAAAAAATTGCTTGACCCCTCTTCACATTTGCTATGCGGATCTTACCACTCCTTCCATTCATTTCCTTGCAACTCCACGAAGGTCTTTGAACATTTTACGTGTGAGTTCATTTGCAACTTGAGAATTTCTGTATTCTTTCTAAATGCCGCTGAATGTTGGTTGACTCGATTATATTGGCCTAAGACAGCTGTGTTACGGCGTTGCTGCACCAATATCTGGAGGGATGAGAGGCTTGTTGAAACCAGGTAAAGTCAACGTGATCATGCTCATAACTAACCTCATCATTACTACCAAGTTCCTAGCCATTACCTTTTAGAAAACGAAAAAAGTATAGATTGTGTCAGAAGTTCAAGGATAAAGAAAGCAATTCTGCATCTTTTTTCTCATTAGCGAAAATAAAGTCCACTACAAAAAAGGTGTCAAGTGTTCTGCTCAAAAACTCTGGGTTGAGCCGTATCCTAGACCAAGCGGTCACTTGATCTTTCATTATTCTCTCAGCAAAATTGAAATTTATTTGCAAAGACGGAAATTTTGCTAGTTAACCTTAGTTTATGCTCAGTTCCACATATTCTTTCTACCTGAATGTATATCCGGAGAATTAATTGGTCAGATCATCTTGAGAGCTGTGGTAATCATAAGAAACTCTAGAGGTTCACATTGTATTCTTTATATTAAATAACGAACATTTGAATTCACAGATTGAAATAGTAACCCTCACCGATCAAGGTATGTGACGGTGGTCTCCTGATTAACTGCATGAAGAAGCTTGCTGATGGGCTCGTCCGATAACATTCCTCCCCAACCCATACACCTACGGAAAAAATCAAAATGCAAAATTAATGCCAACAAAGAATTTCTATACCTGGCTAGATCGTTACCAGTTCCTAGCGGCATAATCGCCATTGGGGGATAGGTAGGCCAGTTCAACTAAAAACCTGTTACATTAGTGTCAACTCAATTAAAGTAAAACCAGATTTATTTTATGCGCTCCATGGAAAAAAAGAAAATCAAGAAGTTATCATTTGCTAATTACTTGGAAATGGATCTTATCAGAGCATTTTAATTCCAATCTGAAAAATGATTAGGTGATCTCCAAGGTTATAGAAGTTATCAATGAAAGCTAGATCGTTACATTGAACTTGTTGGCCTCTGTCATAGCAAAGGCTTACTCATGACTAGACCTTCCGGATGGAATTTTCTATTTTTCTCCTAAATTCCTGTCAGCGCGCGGGAGCCAGCTAGTAGATGGAGAATGGAGCCATTAAACCATTGGGAAAACTCACATTATCCAGTGTTTGTAAAACCCATCCGACAGTTCCGTCACCTCCACAAACCAATAACCTCAACTGAGAGACGACCTTTCGATACACCTCTAATCTATAATGGTATTTCTAATCAGAAAATTAAAATAAAAACACAGAAACAATCACACTTACCCAAATTTTGGTCCTTTGAGACTTGTAATGTCGAATACCTGCCGTGGATTGAGCAACCAACACAATGTGTGCAGGGCTTTTGACCCCTAGACGGCATTATATATATATATAGGTAAAAAGGATAATGCTCTCGGCGGTGACCGATTTTTGAGGGATGCGCTATGCATGGGACTTCTTTACGCATAGCTGGGAGGTGACTGAATGCTTATCTGGCATTTACAGTGACTCCCTACCGGTGCATCGAGCCAGTGCTGCTATTCTTTCAGACAAGTTTGGTACCGATCTTCCGACTCCGGAGGGGTGGAAGGCTGATGGGCCAAGAGGCCGGCATCAATCTCATGTGTATTGCAGAGGACCTCCGGCCACTGCACCACACACGCTCCTATATACATGTATTGCAAATGTAGTATTTCCAGCCCCGATTGCCGATTCTCTAGCACAAAAATGATTTTACCTAAAAACATGCACACTGAAGGATTAATGGAATTCATCGGTTTCTAGAAGAAAATACAAAGGTATCGAGAAATTCATTTGCTCTAATTTGTCATTACTAGTGCTTGGCTTTAACCTGTGCCATATAAAGAAAATGTAAGAAACTGAATGGAGGAGTAGCGCAGTGGTTAGTAATGTCGCTGATCTGGAAGCAGTCGCTCTAGTTCAACTCCCCTGGACAATGCTCTTCTCCAATCCACGTGTGAAGGCTTCAACCTGGTTATGTCCAAGATAGCAAGTAGAATCGACTCGAGCAGTACTCTACGATATTTATGAAAGAAGACGAAATTATCGAGCAGCAATGGAAAGAGTAGGCGAAATGTTTAAGGACCACTGTGGGCGGTGAGAGCGATGAAAAAACGAATGGAGTCGAAGAAGTGCTAAGATGAACACAGTAGAAACATAATGGGCAATGTGAAATAAAAAAATAGAAAAAAGAATTGAATAAATAGTAGTGAATAGTCAGTTAACGAAGCATGGTTTGCCTTTGAGACATCAAACCTTATTGCCTCCTGATTTCGGATTGACGAAAACGACTAGAGGTTGTGATGGGCCCCTCGACCACTCGTTCGGCTTCACAACAAATTGGCGAGTAGTCTAAAATCTAGTATCATATTTGAAGTGTTTATTCTTGCACCATTTATGGTTCTGGCCAGTATTTCTAAACAAATTCTTTAATTAGTATATCACTATGAAGGAAGATGATTGACCTTGTTTCTCCATTAGCCTGATGAGTACAGTTCGAACGCCATTTCCTTGGAATTTGGGAGAGCCATGTTAAAGAGTTTTTAGATCTCCAGCACAAAAAGTCATTTGGCCTTCTGAATCAGAGAAACGATAGCTACCTTAGTATTCACCTGCATCACCTGCAGTCACGTTGATCGTCGAGTGACTCGAGCGAGCGCCAGTAAATCCGTCATTTTTCAATGTCGCGTGCAAGAGTAGCCCAGTTGGTTCTGCTCGCTTTAGAGACATGTCGAGCATCATATCTTTCTTCTAGGCTTTTCGCGAAGAACTATGACCATCGGGTCGGTGGTCTTCATGCGGTACGTTTGACATCCCGAGGAATCCAGTCACTAACAGCCCTTGTCCATCGGTTATTATTCACACGCATTACGTGCCCTGCCCATCTTATCTTCAGCTGTTTGGCGTATAGAAGGGCATCTTTGATTTTTGATCGTTGACGTAGGTCGGAGCTTCGGATCCCATCCCTTACTTGTGTGAAACGGGATACCCCTAGCATCGCCCTTTCGACTGCGCGTTCGATAACGCTGAGTGATCTTCCAGCCTGCTTACGCAGAGACCAGGTTTCTGACGCATACGTTAATGTATGGTGTTATAGGAACGAGATTATCAGCAAAGCGAAGGTGATGTATTGCCGACCAACGATTTCCACTCCCATATTATTCCATTCTAATGTTCGCATGACGTTTTGGAGGGTGGCTGTAAATAATTTTGGCGAGATTGTATCGCCTTGCCTAACACCTCTTTTGACATCAACGTCAATATCGTTGTAAAATGGTGAAATTTTGGCTATGAAATTTTTGTACAGCTCACGAAAAATCTTTATGTACTGAGTAGGGACTCCTTGACTACCAAGGGCTTCCATGACTGCTTCTATCTCATTTGAGTCAAAGGCCTTCTCTAAGTCGATGAAAGTGAGACAGAGCGGTCTTTTGTACTCTCGTGATAGTTCAACGAGCCTTGTTAACGTGTGAATGTGGTCCATTGTAATAAATCCTTTTCGAAACCCTGCTTGCTCGCATGGCTGTCCTTCGTCCAGTGTTCTGTCTATCCTGTTTAGATGACTCGAGTGAAAAGTTTGAAGACGACAGACAGCAAGCAGATTGGGCGATAGTTGCCTATATCGTGTAGGTCGCCATTCTTGAACAACAACAAGGTCTTGCTGGTCTTCCACTGATTAGGGATCTTCCATTCAGACAGGTAACGTGTGAAGAGCCGAGCCAGTGTGCTTACGAAGACTGGCGGAAAGTTCTTCAGATGTTCTGATCTTATCCTCTCCAGACCTGGTGCTATTCGATTTTTCACCGACGAAATGGCATGTCGGATTTCGGAAGGGAGATCCGGTGGAACCGCATATCCATCCTCTTTTATTTAATAAGACGGGAGATGGACGTGGCTATCGAAGAGATCTGAGTAGTAATCGTGGATGATTTTTTCCATTGTCTTTCTGGACGCTGTTATTGTTCCGTCTGGGAGCCGGAGTGCAATCATCTTTGTCTTGTATTTGGCGAAGCTTCGGCGGGTTTTGGGAATACTTTTCCCAGACTCTGCAGCTTCGACCATTACCGCTGTTCTTCTCTCTTGAAAATCTTCTATCGTCTGTCTGCATTGTTTCGCATGTTCAGACGTTAGTTCGAGGTTCCTGCAGCTCGTGTGATTGCACGCTGGCGTATTAGCTTGAGAGCTTCTGGAAATAGACGTCTCTTGGTAACTTTCGAACTCTCAGTTTTCATGGCGCTAACGTAACGATGTTCAATGAGCCGATCGTATCCTTCGTCGATGTCATAGACAACGGCATCTTCCCAACAGCCGACTGATGAGTTGAATAAGTCTCAGCTTGTGGTGGTTCTAGGACTTCGGTTTTTAAATTTAACAGCTTTTCTCCTTTCCGCAAGAAATAAAATCTTGCACTAAGGAGACGGTGGTCTGATCTCGTGTAAAATTTTGAAACACCAGCGACATCGGTTAGGCAAAACTTCCTATTTACTATGATGTGATCTATTTCGTTATGGTACCCTCCGTTGGGATATTCCCACGTCCATTGTTGACGGTGAGGCTTTTGGAATTGCTAGTTACCATGGATGGTCTTGGTCGCCATGATAAACTCAGGCGCTCACTCTGTTCGTTCCATTCTAATCCGTGGGTCTCAATGTGACGTTCCTCTGACAATCTTCTTGGTCCGATCTTGGCATTGAAATCTCCAATGATGACCTTGAAGAATGTATAGTCTTCTCTGCAGGGCCTCTCCAAGTCCATGTAGAACGCTTCGACTTCTTCTTCGTCATAGTTTGATGTCGGCGCGTAAACGATTAAGATTGTCAAAACCGATATTGATACCTTTCTTTTTAATTGTAAACGTCCGATTCGGGTTATTAGTTGTACGAATGAATGAATGTTCACTGACAAACTCGTGTTGACGAAAACGCCGACGTCGCCTACGCCTCTTCTGTCACATGTTCCGAGAAACAGTTCTTCTCCAGTGTCATGGACAGCGTTGAATGGGTGGAGTCGTCTCGTCTTGGCCCGGCATATGACGTCGTACCCTGTCATTCTTGCTTGCATGAGCAAGTCCTCTATCGAGGACTCGAGTGCAGGTGTAGATGCGTTGTAGGTACAGATCATCACTAGTTCTTGATCCAGGCAGCTTCCATTGCCTGGATCAAAACCTTAGTATTAGGATACGACAAATGTTCGGCATAGAACACGGTTTATCCATCGGAGAGGCTGTGCAAGAAGGGGAAGAATCATTATCATTTAGAAGTCTATCGAAGAGGAGTAAACTAATGCTACGAACTGGATCTCTCATGAAAAAAGCAAATTCAAAATCGGCACTGGAGACCACGCCTTTCCGTGGTGAAGATCAGGAGAAGCACAAGCACCAGTCCCCTGAGAGGGATGATTCTTATCAGGTAAACGAGCTACCACACGATTCTTCGTGAGCTGGACCTTCCAAGTACAAAGCAGTTATCGAGACCAAATGAAGCATGTGAACCACGAATGGGTCAAACTGCTGTTAATCTGTCAACATTCTTCATCGCATTTTAGAACAAAGTATGTTGAAATAATTAAACTGACTTTCCGACTTTTTCGGTTTAAGAGTTGTTTGTGTCTACTACGATGACGGCTCGGTAGACGAAAAATCCAATTAGGTGGCACGATAATGTCTTTCAGTTGACCACGATTGCACCTATGTATTCAAGATTTGCCTCAAAACCATGGAATTCTGCACCATTCAAAGATATCTATTCTCTACTAATACAGTAATCGATGGGAGTAATAGTATATTTACATCAGTTGCTATTGCACGAACTCTATTCGTCTGCTCCTATGAGCCATTTTACTTGCTTTTATATCATATAAAATGATAAGGAAATATTACAGCGGCTCTCATTGTGAATAATCCAAGCCATCAACGCTCATCCTTTGAGTAAAAAAGGCAAAATTTTTACTTATTGGTAGTATTACTAGAGGGAACGGCGTCGATCAATCACACAACGAGATTGATGTGAGATGTTAAAACCCGGGCTAAGCTTTTGATATTCACCCTATGTCTATTTTAGTTTCTTTGGGAAAACTAATAAAATAAATGATTGTACGCCTATAATATGGCTACATAATACATATATATGTATGCATCTACCTTTCCTCTAGTTTCTCGCGAGTAAAGCAATTCCTCAGATGATAGGACTCTTTACACCACGAGCACACAACGGCCATCGTTTCCTGAAGAGTAACAATGAGAGTAAAATGGTGACTGGAAAGTAAAACGCACGTCAATATGATGGGAAAAATTAGGTGACTTCATTGTTCGCTTGGTTTGGACTTTCAGGAATAGACATGTTGATGGATTAAAACAATCAATAATCATTACTACGGCCTGGACGATTTTCACAAACATACCTTCTCCTTTTGTTGAAAGTTGAACATCTTCTGCTGAAATGACTTCTCGCACTTACTACATCGACCTTCATGACGCCACTAAATGGAGTCGATTGAGGGGAAAATACAAATAGGTTGAAAGCAAGAAGTCTGAGATAGGGTAAGATTACTGTAAGAATAAGATTCTTGCTGCTTACACACATCCAATTACATTGATATCATCACGGAACAAAGACTACTGTAAGATTAGGGTTACTACTGATTTACACACATTGAATTACATTAATATTATTATGAATTATTCTTTTGCTTTTGTGATGCTTGATTCGCTTTCAAATTATAGCTCTTGAGCTTTTTTCAAGACCTACCGTGGACATTTTTTTCTAAGCAAATATACTCCAAATTACCAATCGATGGCAATATTTCTGTGAAAAAAATCGATATACCAAAAAATCGACAAAAAATTCTCTCAACACACCTTGTGGATCCAATGATGCATACTTAAACTGTCGATCATTTCTTTTGATGGTTGTCTCTTCATGGTGTGATCATGGAATGTCACTTTGCAGTTCAGATTTAGCTTAAATCATACGTTGTTAATCGTTTATTACCTGGCCATTAGTGGCGAGCAAAACTGCTTAAGAAGTTTAGTATAAGATCATTCTTCATAACTTCGAATAGCACTAAAGAAGATGTCGTTTCCTTAATACTATTCATAGAAAATAAGTAGAGGGTTTTGAATTCGTCGTTTTCTCCCTCAGCAATCGCGATGTTGTTAAACAGCATACGTTTACTTCCATGCAATAACACACATACAACACAATCGTAGCTGACGTTTCGGCAGGATCGCCTTCTTCAGAGCTGCTTCTTTCACCCGTCTTCCACCAAGGAAGAACAACCGCTCAGAGTCGCATATGGCTGACGACTCGTCAGCCTTGTGAGGTCAGTTAGAATATGTTTAAGCAACTGGGTAAGTATTTGGCTTAAAACCATGTTGTTCTATCCGTTGACACCTTACAATGAATAGCAAGGAAGAGTGCCCAGAGATTACACGCGGACTTTACCCATACCTTCTCATCGGTCTTTGATGTGGGATGGTGCAGTCATTAATCGTGTGTGACTCCGATCAGCGGTTCTTGCTCAGTGGAAAGGCATGTAAAAAACGGTGGAGTTTTAAAGAAACTGCTAGTTGTGTAATTGCCATTTCGATATTCATCTTTCTATTGAAGTGTTTGGCATAGTAAATTGTATACTAAAATACCCTTCGAGGCGATACTGCCGAGACGTCAGCTTTAACGAAATAAAGAATAAAATAACCGCCGTCTTTGCTGAACAAGAATAGCGAGAATAATAATAGTTTTAACTTATTAATTACTGCTTACTCTTCTTAATGGTAGGGCATATATTGCAAAATATAACGTCAATGACGCTGAGATAATTGCAAGAATCCAAACCGCAGTTGTCTGCGGTGGGGAACGAACGCGCTATTGTCCTTTCTGGGGAGCAACGCGTTCACCATCACACCATGTAGGTCCTTTGCTTCGCCTGTCCCTCAGCTAGTCCTATCGATCTCTGCTGTCAGCAATCACCCGTTAGCGAAAGTAATAATGGTGTAAAAACAGTTGTTCAGTTGACAGCTAATAGTCACACTTATTAATGATTTTCCAATAAGGTAATTTTTACTATGTATGATTGTTTCGTCGGGCACAAGGTCAAAGGACAGCCTTCTATTTCAAAAATAACTGTTAAGTTTACAATAGCAGTTATGAGACACCAAATTAGGAAACTTCAGTAGAAAAATATTGTAAAAAACTTGTGTATGTATTCTTACGAACTGCTTTTTTTAAGCCGACGCGAAATTGTTATAGTTCAATGGCTGACGCTTCGGCGACTTCGCCTTCCTCGGAACCTGGACGTATCGTGTGTAACAGTAGCCCCACAATTCGGTGATTTACATAGCATTAATGAAGATCCAGCAAATGAAAAGACTTTTTATTTTCTTTGTCTCTTGGGAAAGGCGTCTCTCTCTGAAGAAGGGAAAGTCGCTGAAAAGTCAGCCATTGAATAGTGACAGCAACAACAATAAGAACATTTATAAGAACGTCGCATCGATAAAAAAAAAGAGCCGTTCGTAAGAACGTATATACGGAAATATCGATCATGACGAGGTTTATAGGAAGTTGATCTTTTGAGTTATTATAAAAAAATAATCACATCTACCTTAGCTAGAAGTGAAAAGCAAGAAGTATGAGCGACAATATGGCAGGCGGCACACCGACGTTTTTCGCCTATCTTACGACAATCCTGAAAAAATACTTTTTTTGCCAATAATTTTGAGAAGGCAACGAATCGGCCCAGCTTGTGAAAAAGTATGCTTGATCAGAATACGGAAAAGCCGACATTTACTCTAGGTACTGTGATGTTCAGAAAGTTTCGAATCCCACAAGGAGAACTCAAGTCCTGAACGATTTGATAGTGCTGTTGCAATGTCCAGCTAGCTAGCAAATTTGTGACAGGTGAAGAACGATGAACTATGTTCTCGGTTGAAAATGGCAAAATTAAGACCCCTCATAGTAAAATTCCGTTAAAGATCATATATAGGAGATACTACCCTTTTTTTGTCACTGTATTAAGGAGTTCTGCTTCAAAGAACGATTCTCCCTTATTTTTTCTCCTAATTCCATAATGACCTCCTATGTATTAAATATGTAATATTAAGTGTCATGTAAAATCGTGCTGAGCACCGCAAAGGAATAACCAGCAGAGCCGAAGTATTTTTACTGCCTAACCTAAAAATTTAGCCACGGTTTAAAACGTAGCATTAAGGTTTAAGTCGTGCTTCTCAATCGTATTCAACCGCCTACTCAAAGAGGAATTTATCACATTGTTTGACGTCAAAGAGGGTACTCTAGCAGGACGATAAGGCCTTCTAAGAGTTCATTCTGGATGGCGAGAACCATTAAGATACATACGAGAAAAGTTTCGAGCAGCACATACTTGTGTTCAAAGTTTCTCGACAGTTATGTTAAACATTCGTGGTCTAATACGTTCGTGGTTCAACGGATTAAGCATAAAAAGGATGAAACATAAAGCGTTTGGTGTTGACCATTCCCTCAGGAATACCCCCATGCATTCGAGTCCATTCGTATCATTTAAGAGCTTGTTGGATGCATATCTGCCCTATACAGTAACTTGCGGTAATCTGCCAATGTACTTGATCAGTGTTTTTGTCATCTCGAGCATGTCTACCACCAATTTCCCAACCCATGGAGGATTCGGTTTGTTAATCGCTCATGAACTAATCAATGACTACTTCATAGTGTATTGCAAGTCATCTCTAATCACTGTGCCACACGAGCTCCGTAATACATAAATAATGCAAGGTATCAAAAGATAGTGACTAAACGAAATGGTGAATTTTGCGCTGGTCCTTAGCGCGATGAACAGAAATCATTCACAAGACGAGCATCTAACGAAATGATGCTGCACTCTTCAATTTTCGATTCGAGCTGTAGTAGTTACGTGTGAAAACGCCTTTCATCACACATGATGGCCGAGTATGAATGAGATAAGCGAGTAGAAAATTTGCCATTTCCCACATAGTGCAAGAAGGCAGGCTATCTATGTAGCCATGAAAGACCGATTTTGTGGAGAATATGTAAACCTGAAGAAAAAAGAACCTTGTCTCCAACATAACATTCTGAGTCAACAGATGTCGATGAGTCAGGTCTTGACGATGGCAACCAAATATGCTCAGCTGGAAGAATCTGAAACTGATTTTTAAAGTCAACACTTTTGTGAAAAAGCTCCAACTTTAAATAAGAAGTTCAAACATATGGAATACTCAAAGCCTTAAAAATTCTTCCGGTTAATACAATTTAAGTACTGGGTTAATTTAAACTTTTTCTGTGCCCCTCACTAATACAATTTCGTGTTCTTGTTAAAATCACTTGCTTTTCCTTTCTGCGTTGTTCTCTTTAACATCCATGCTTTCAAGTACCTGGAATAACTAAGCCGCTAAATTTTTACACAGTTTTAGAAGTTTTTGCAACATCTTGCGATGCTACTACTATACTGTTATTATTATTATTATTATTATTATTATTATTATATTATCACTAGCTATTGGAGCGCGTGGCGCAGTGGTTGGAGGTGCCACTGCGGCGCGCACGTGAAATGCGCCCATGGCCCACCAAGCCTTCCATCCCTCCGGGGTCGGCAAATTGATACCAGACTTGTCTGGGAGGATAGCAGCACTGGTTCGATACATGAGCAGGCCACCGCGAGTCATTGTAAAGGCCAGATATGCATTCAATCACCCCCAACGATACCTAATGAAGTCGAATGCATGGCGCATCCCTCAGGGATTGATCAACGCCGAGAGCTTTATCCTTCTTCTTTTTTCACTAGCTATTAAACGATGATTAAAAAGCGCAGGTCTAGAGGAATCTGTAGCGATAGTTAAAATACCACCGGCTACCCTACGTCATCAGTTAGTTCGTAACCCACTGTATGACCGTCTATGTGAAATAACAAATTGTGTTATTTGCCCTTAGGGCAGGAACAGTGACTGCATGAGTTCAGGTACGATATACCTAATTTCTTGCAATAAATGCGGAGATGAATATATTGGCAAAACGGGCAGACCTTTATGTATCCGCATAAAAGGATACCTAGATGACAAACAAAAACAAGACAAGATACGCCACTAGGTACGTATAGGATACAAAAGCATAGCGGATTTGAGGCTTTTTGCATAAATGCCGTAAACGCTAAAATGAACTGCAGGGATCAATGCCAAAAGATCATACGCGGCCTGACTCCGTATGTTTGCATCAATTTCTGATGAGGGCTGGTGCAATAAATAACCATATCAACAATCCGGTACCAATTTCCTGGCACCGGAGGGATGGATGGGTTAGCCTACCAGGACATGCGGGATCGAATTGACAACCACGTGTTTGTTGCGGCTAACCACTGCACATATAAATTATACATCAGTATACCCTTCCAGGCTCTGAAGAAGACGATACTGCCGAAATGTCAGCAACTGGTGCATTGTATTGTGTTTTTCTATGGAAGTAAATGTGCGCCGTTTAACAACATTGCGACTGCTGAACAAAAACAAGAAACCTCTTTCTCCTTTTGAGATCAGCAAAGTAGCACCAGACTTGTCCGCGAATAAAAACACTGATTTTCTATTCTTCGTATTCTTGTTGAGCAAACGCGAGGTATTATTTTTATTCTTTATTCACGAATAAGCTGACGTTTCGGCGGACTTTGACTTCCTCAGATCCTGGAAAGATTCAGTTGACAGCAATCTTTTCGACCAAACACCTCTATAACTAAACAGAGAAAACACTAAACCAAGATCTCAATCACATTGAATACAGAGTCTTTGTACAGTCCCCGCTTTCTATGAGGCTTCCACGGAGTATATCGCGTGGAGACGAACGGCACAAAATTCACATGGAAGCTTAATGTGCTCCTCCCATTAGAATAACAGGCTTGCATACTACCCATTGCATGAAGGGCAGTAACGTCGAAGGACTCCATCATGTATGCGTTGTTGTCCTGCGCAGTGAGTAGACAATCCAGAAACATTTGGGTATTCGTAAGATAGGCTGAAATGTGTTTCAACAACTGATTAATCGCTTTTTGAAAAGTTAAGTTACATGTTCAGGAATGGAAGCCAGTTTTCTTTCGGTTTTTCCCTTGGTAAACTTGATATACTCTGACTGTTCATTTAACAACTCGAAACAACTTTGTCCATGCTTCACTTCATCGCCCATCATCTAAGAAGCAGTTTAAAAGTAAATACCAGAAATTGAACCACGAATGAACGAAAAAGACAAGAGCGGCTGGGTAAAAACCATCAGCTATCTCTCAACTCAAAGTTGACTTACCAACATGTCCCGTCCTGTACTTACTCATCAAAGCCCATAAGTCAATATCCAGCGATGACCTCATGTTTTGCGATCCACCATTGTTTAAGGTTAGACCTATCATTCATTAGCCGTGTAGACGGGCCAACGATAGCATAACATGGTTTTTAACCCTAATACTTAACCAGTTGTTGAAACACATTCCGGCCCATCCTACGAATACCCAGATGTTTTTGGATCGTCTACGTACTGCGCAGACCAACAGAGCGTGCGTAAAGGAGTCCTTCGACGTTATAAACATGTATAGCTTCAAGATAGAGCAGTTAATGGCACTTTCAAAAGAATGCTTGAGCTACTCAATCATCAGATGCTCCGGAAAGTACTACGCTTAAATAAGAGGGTTGGCAATGGGACAGCGACTGGCACCAAGTCCTGCCATTGCTTTTATGTCTAAGGTGGAAGCCCCAGTTACCGATCTCGGGCCACTATTCTACTGTAGATATATAGATGACTGTTTTGTCCTTTGCTCAACACAAGAGGAAATGGACAAATGTTTCAAGTTGTTAAATGAACAGTCAGAGTATATCAAGTTCGCCTGAGAAAAACCGAAAAAAAAACTGGCTTCTATTCCTGAACGTCCAAATTAACCTGTCGGAAAATGGCTGCGCTACGAAGTGATACCGAAAGCCAAGTAGTAAAAACATCTTGTAAGGCGTGCTGAGACGAATATATTGGCGAAACGAGCAGAACCCTTTATGTTCGCATAAAAGAACACCTAGTAGGCAAACGTAAACCAAATACCCACTAGGTACGCATAGGACCCAGAAACATAAGCGGGAGGACTTCAAAATACGTGTCACGATCTTCGCACAAGAGTCGAAAACACAAGTGCGCAAAACACTCGAGGCGTTCTGGATTAATTCCAGAAATCCGAAAATGAACCGCAGGAAAGAATGAAGAATCATTATCACGCGTGATGTTGGGTATACAAGCCTGTTATTCTAGTGGGAGGGGTACATTACGCTTCCATGTGAATTCTTTGTGATTGGTCTCCACGCGACATACCCAGTGGAAGCCTCATAGAAAGCAGTGATTGTGCAAGGCTGCGTTCATTGCGATTGAACTCTTGGTTTAACGTTTTTCTGTTTGGTTATGGAGGTGTTTGACCGAGTAGATTGCTGTCAACTTGACCTTTCCAGGCTCTGAGGAAAGCGACGTCCACCGAAAAGTCAGCTTATTCGAGAATAAGGAGTAAAAATAACAACTCGCGTTTGGTCAACAAGAATGCGAAGAATTACATGATCAATGCCGAGGTTAATAGAAAGTCGGTCGTGGGAGTTACTGATTTGTTACACAGATAGGTGGCTTCACCAAAAGTCATTATATACAGGGTGTGTAAAAGGATGCATGAGATCACAGATAAGAAAGTAAATCGTGCAAAATGCATAGTAGAATGGTTATTGGTAATGGTCATTGTATTGAATGTACAAAAACTGACATTAGTATAGGTGGCACAAAAGAAATCGAATTTGGGGACATTAAATCAAAGTCAGTAGACCTCATTTGTCCGCAAAGGATTTGGGGTTCTACATCGTCCTTGAGCGGTTGAATACTTTACATTCCTACTATCGTTTTTCCATGGATCTCTCTCACATGTGGGATCCCGAAAGCCGGTCAGTCGCAAGGCTACGTCGGGCGTCGCTAGGTAGGGATAGGGGGTTAATCGTAGACCAAAAGTCACCTTTGCATCCCTGAGACGGTGGTAGATCCAGGGGGTGAACTCGCTGATTCTGCTGCGCCGATCCAGCACATACTTTCCTATTTATGAAGCGAATTTATGCACGCGTGTGTGGTTTCGTTCAAGTTTAAGCGGATTGTGTTCGACGAGTCAATTCGGTCAAAATCCCGCAATCGAGTGACACGGAAATGTATGGGAGGCGGTTAGGAGTCGCCTCCAACGAATAAGCTCCATGCCCGCTCTGGGAGAGCCTGGCAAGGTACCCGTGAGTATACCCTGTCCCCACGTTCAGAGCCCAGCAAACTATACGTAAGCATCAAAGAGCTAAAAACAGTAAAAAAAAAGGACCTCATTCCTCTGACACCGAAAGAGTCCAAATTCGACAGCGATAGGTAGGACGAGTACGGAGAGGATGATGAAATCTCAAGGCCAATGGAAGCTACCTAGATTGGAAAGAAATAAGGTGACGATTTGTACTTTCAACGCACGCCCACTTGCATCCGAGTCCTCAATAGATGGCTTGCCCATGCTAACAAAAAGGATAAGGTACGACGTCATCGACATGGCTGAGAAAAGACGACGGCACCCATCCAACACCATCTACCACACCTGAGAAGAACTGTCCCTCGGAACATGTGACAGAAGAGACGTAGGCGACGTCGGCGTTCTCGTCACCACGAGTTTATCCATGAACATCGATTCATTCGAACAACTAACAACCTGAATCAGACGTTTATGATTAAAACGATGTGGATCAATACCAGCTTTGACAATCCTTGTCGTTTACGCGCCGACATCAAACTATGACGAAGAAGAAGTCGAAGCGTTCTATGTGGAATCGGGGAAGTTCTACAGAAAGGACCGTATATTCTTCAAGGTCATCTTCGGAGATTTTAACGCCAAGAATGGACTAAGAAAAACGTTTGAAGAACGTCACATTGGGACCCACGGATTAGAATAGAACGAACAGGGTGAGCGGCTGTCTGAGTTTATCATGACGACCACGATCAACCATGGTAGCTCACAATTCCAGAAGCTCCACCCTTAACGCTAGACGTAGGAATCTCCTATTGGAGAGTACCATAACGAAATACCACATCATAGTAAATAGAAGGCTTTGAACAACAGATGTCGCTGTTGTCTCAAAATTCTGCACGGGTTCAGACCTTCGCCTCCTTTGTGCAGGATTCTATTTCGCGCAGAAAGAAAAAAGCCGCTGAATTTAAAAATGGAAGTCCCAGTACCACCATAAACTGCAGGCAATCGCGAACTAACGTCCGAACATGCGGTGCAATGCAGACAGGCGATAAGAGAAGATCTTGAAGAGAGATGAGCAGCAGTAATTGACGAAGCTGGAGAGGCTGGAAAAGCATTCGCAAAGCCCACCGAAGCTTCGTCAATTACAAGACGTAGACGACTGCACTCGGACGCCAAGACGGAACAATAACAGTGTCCAGAAAGGCAATGGAGAAAACCATTCACGAATACTACTCAGATCTCTTCGATAATCATGCCTACCATCCGTCATATGAAATCGTCGGTGAAAAATCGAACAGCACCAGGTCCGGACAGGATGAGATCAGAATACCTAAAGAACTTCCCGCCTGTCCTCGTAAGCAAACTGGCTCGACTCTTCACACATTTCCTGCCTGAATGCAAGTTCCCTACTTAGTGGAAGGGCAGCAAACCCTGTTATTGTTCAAGAAGGGTCACCTACACGATATAGGCAACTACCGCCCAATCTGCTTGATGTCTGTCGTCTACAAACTTTCCACTCGAGTCATCCTAAACAGGATTGACAGAACACTGGACGAAGGACAGCTGTGTGAGCAAGTGGGGCTCCAAAAAGGATTTAGCACAATGCAACACATTCACACGTTAACAAAGTTCACTGAAGTATCGCGAGAGTACAAAAAACCGCTTTGTCTCTTTCATCGACTTAGAGAAGGCCTGTGATTCAGTTGAGATAGAAGAAGTCACGAAAGCCCTTGATAGTCAAGGAGTCCCTACTCAATACATAAAGATTCCTCGTGAGCTGTACAAGAATTTCACAAACAAGATATCACCATTCTACAACGATATTAACGTTGACGTCAAAAGAAGGATTAGGCAGGGCAATGCCATCTCGCCAAATTTATTTACCGCAATCCTCCAGAATGTCATTCGAACATTGGAATGGGAAAACATTTGGGTGAAAATTAATAATCAGCACACACACCATCTTCGCTTTTATCGTCCGTATAATACACAACATTAGCCAGGTGGAACGTGTGCTTACCAGCTTTGACAAAGTCTGTGGAAAAATTCGTCTTTGACTAAATCTCACAAAAACGATGTACGTGAGGAACGGATTGGTTTCGTATGCCCCATTCACGCCCAACGGCGATCATATCTCCAATTGCATCAGTTATGTTATCTAGCTCGGAAAATCAACATGGTGAACGAATCAGCTTTAGAGTTGAGCAGAAGGAAACGAGCGGCTTGTGGGGCTTTCAAAAACATCGAAGACGTAGTGAAGAGAACAGAGAACACCCGACTCCGTGCCCACCTTTTTTCGACTCAACGGTTCTTCCTGCCCTAACGTATGCGTCAGAAACCTGGTCGCTGCGTAAGCAGAATGGAATATCACTCAACGTTACTGGAAGCGCAGTCGAATGGACGATGCTAGGAGCATCCCGTTTCGACCAAGTAAGGGATGGGATCCGAAGCTCCGATCTGAGTCAACGATCGAAAATCGAAGATGCTGTTCTGTACGCCAAACAGTCGAGGATAAGGTGGACCAGACACGTAATGCGTATGAATGACAACAGATGGACAAGAGCCGATAGGGCCTGGATTCCTCGAAATACTAAACGAACTGCAGGAAGACTACCGACTCGTTGTTCAGAGTTCTAAATGCCTAAAATAACGATATTATGCTCGCCGAGTTCCTAGAGCGAGCAGAACCCAATAGGCTGTTCTTGAATGCGACAGGAAAAATTGGAAAATTTACTGGCGCCCGCTCGAGTCACTCGACGATCAACGGAACTACAGGTGGTACAAGTGACACTTTCGTTTTTGATTTCGGTTTTATTACATCTTTGAATTAATTAGTAGAAAGAATGAGCAAACGATTCGTCGCCGAAAACATACTTCCCTCAGATCCACATCGTGGCGAAGACCTGTATACGCCCTTGCAAGGTTAAGTCAGGACTCCAGGAACGACCAAGCTGCACAACCAGAAATAGTCTAGCAGCAGCACCCCGCACACTGGGTGCTCCCTGCTTTGGTGTCAGTTGGTGAGACGACCAATAAAAGGCCACAAATTCTCGGTGTACGCAGGACGTCACTGTAACCGGATCTGACAAACGCACGCACAACACGCCATGGACATTGTTTCTTACTATGCACGTATAGTGCCAGAACACTCTCCATAGACACCGATCTCCACGACCTTCTTGTAGCCACAGATCGCATTAAATTCCACGTGATTGCAATATAAGAAACAAAAATCAGGAAGACCGCCATACGCCAACTGAACAACAAAGGGACCCTTGTGATCAGTGGAGAAATGGTCCGGCCACGAAATGTCGGCGGCGTATGTTTTGTCGTCCACCCGACCATTGTCCATCTCGTCTACACATACGAAATCCTTTCCCCTTGCATAGTCGTTCTCCGCTACCAACTGTCACATCATAAGAAGATCACTATCATCAACTGCTACTCACCAACCGACGCACCTTCAACGCCAGAATAGCAAAGGCAAACGAGAGCGAATACAGAATCGGAAATTTTGGATTAGAAGAAAGAAATAAGAATGGGAACCATCTAGCAAGACTGCTGTCCGCAGCACATCTCTTTCATAAAAACTTGTTTTTCCAGAAGAAAGGAAGCCGCCGCTGGACATGGGAGTCTCCCAACGGCAAGACTCTTGTGGAGAGCGGCCACATTCTGAGAAACAGAAGACGGTGCCTACTTGACACATCGGTGGTCCCGTCATTCTGTACTGGTTCCGATCACCGCCTTCTTCGCGCGAAGATTCGATTCAGGCGTAAGCTGGAAAAAAAACTCTTTTCATTGACCAAGAGGAAAAAGTCTAGCTGTATACAACGAGAACATTCTAAACGAGGTCTTATCCAAACGTGACTGGCAGATTAAAGAAGACTCGACCGAAGACTACGAGCTGCTTGCCGAAGGATTGAAAAGCTGTCCAGAATTCGCCCCAGTTCATCAAGCAAGAAAATCGGATCGTTTTTCATCACTACTAAGGAGTTGCTCGAAAAAAAGAAAGAAACTGAAGCTTGATCCTACTGCAGCACGTTTGACTTGACTAGTAATAAATGCCAGCTGCAGAAGAGTTTTTCAGAAAGATTTACAACGGTACAAGCAGAAGAAGCAACTCGAAGCAGCAGAGAAAAGAGGCAGTCTGAAAAAATGTCGTCGAGGCTTGTGTGATTATAATGTTCCGCGGTCTATCCTGGTGAACGAGGATGGGATCGTCAAAAGCTCCCGCCATAATATGCCGATTTCCTTAGAGCTGTAACCCACAATTTAAATATACTTCTCGCAAACTATATGACCGCCTGCCTTAAAAGGGAAAAAATCCCAGACCAGTGAAGGACGTCGCTTATGGTCATCATGCCTAAGAAAGATGCCTGAAGGAAACTTCGTAATTATCATCCCATATGCTTGCTGAATATACTATACAAGCTCTTCACGAAGGTTATTCTCTCGGGCACATCGAGGACGTTGGATTAGGCACCGCCAGTCGAGTAAGCAGAATTTCGAAAAGGACTTTGCTGTATGGACCAGATCTAAACTGTGTCCAGGGTCATCGAAGTATGCCGGGAATACCAGTTGACTCTATTCCTAACTTTTGTCGACTATGTAAAAGCGTTTGACAGTGTCGAAACGAATTCAATCCTATTAGCGTTCATCGACCAAGAAGTTTCACTAAGAAATTGTAAAACAACATCAACAGAAGTGCAATCTGATTTCAACCAGCCAGTAGCACTCTGGGTGCTACACACTAATTGCCGCCATTCTTCAAGCAAACCAATTCGATTGAAGAGTATGGCGAAGGTATTGAAGGGCTACAATTTAGTGTTGGATACAAACTACTGTTTATAAAAGCTAATGTATAACATGGAGTCAAAAAAACTACTGTAATCAACAACAGAAATATTAATATTTGTTAAAACTGACTAATACGGAACTATTCACTCTTGGGGATAACTAAGGAAATATGGCATTATAATCACGATGAAAGAAAAACCGTGAAACCGTTTCCAGGGTCATCGAAGTTTGTCGGGAATACCACTTGCCTCTAGTCCTGACCTTTGTCGACAAAAAGCGTTTGACAGTGTCGAAACGATTGCAATCCTATCAGCGCTTGTCAACCAAGGAGTGGACTCGTCCTACATAAGAACTCTGTCCGACTGCTATCGGAACTGCACTACTACAAAAATATAGCTTTTCCATCGATCTCTTAGCATACCCATAGGAAAAGGGATTCGACAGGGCAACACAATATCGCCAAAGCTGTTCAGTGCCGCACTGCAGTAAGGGTATCTGGGTTAGGCCTAGGCCTAAGCTAAGGGTGGGTGGGTATCCTCTTAGGGTGGGTGGGTGGGCATGGGTATCTGGGCATGGATCATGAAGTTACTCGATTGGAATGAGAAAAGCATAAGTATTGATAGAATATTCCTATCAGTTCTTCCTTTCAGCTAAGGCATCGTCGTTTTCAAGAAGTACTAGCAAAGCAGAGACCATGATCAACGAGCTCAACGAAGCTGGAGAAAAGATCGAACAACGAATTAATCGGAAAAAGACCCAGTTCATGAAAACTCATGGTGTGAATGCGAAAAAAAATGAACTGGATGGCACTACGATTGCAGAGACCACATCGCACGTGTACCTTGGACGATCAATGAACATAGGAAACAACACGGATGAGGAACCAGATAGAAGAAGGAAAGCAGCTTGGGCCGCGTTTGGGCCTCTAAAAGCAACTACCGACTAACTGGTGGACCCGAAAATCAGCGCTCAACTTTTCGATTCTACGGTCCTCCTAGCACTCTTTTATGCTTTTTTTCAAGAATTCTTCGCATTACTCACACAGCGCTTGAGCGATGTCTTCTGACACATAACCCGCACTCTCAATATCTAGCTGGAATGCAAAATTCTGACCTTCGAAATCTGTCACATCTTCGAGATCCAGGAGAATATACATCGATAGCGGGACATAGGTCAGTCACATTATGAGAAGAACAGACGACAGATGGATGAAAAGAACTGTATAGTGGACTCCACGAGAATGTAAACGTCCCCTAAGATGGTCACCTACACGTTGGGCTGAAGTGTTCGTAAGCAAAGTTAATCAGCTCCGCCCGCAGCTGCAGTCATTTTACACATCACGCTATGAGACTCGCACACACCACCGTGCTGAAATGAAACCACCACCATGGAGGAGCTGCGAGGGAAAGAAACGAATGGTAAATTTGCTGGGATCTGCACAACTCGTATAGACGGTCCATCCAAGTATCCAAGCATCCAAGTAAGTATTTGCCCACAAAAGTTACATTTTGGGTTAGTTTGCTCTACTGCAGTTCAAATACTTTGAAAAATACTAGCAATAAATATTTACTACTGATTAAGATGTTTAAACTCTGGAAATTTTCTTATAATCTGCGAGTGAAGTAAGGTGGCGCACAAAATATAGTACAACGCATAAATATCTATTCATGTTGATTTTTTACCATTTCCATGAGCACTATTCTGTGTTCCTCCTAACGGTTTACCGAATGATCGTGGCTGGGAGGTGTTCATGGGTGTTAGGCTGCGATGTACAGCGGGGGAATTTATCTCCTAGCTGGGGCTGCAGAGCTGAGAAGGAGTCCGGAGTTTTCATCAGGAAGCCTAGCTAAAAGTAAACCAAAACCAGGTTCGCCACTGGTGGCGACAGTCTATGCTGGTGACGACCTGGGGCAGACTTTGGCCAGGCTGACCTTGGAACTCCAAGGAATCACAATGACTGAATCAGCAAAAATCTGAAAAGATGGAATGGAATGGAACCATTGTGGAGACCGCACAACCAATGAAGAGGGGCCATCTAAGTATCCAAGTAAATAGGTAAGTGTTGTGTCACTTCACATTCATTGTGGTAATACTAGAGTGTAATTACCTATTTGAGGGCACGTGTGGCGCAGTGGTTGGAGGCGCCACTGCGGCGCGCACATGAAATGCGCCCATGGCCCACCAAGCCTTCCATCCCTCCGGGGTCGGCAAATTGATACCAGACTTGTCTGGGAGGATAGCCGCACTGGCTCGATACCTCAGCCAGCCACCGCGAGTCATTGTAAAGGCCAGATATGCATTCAATCACCTCCAACGATGCTTAATGAAGTCGAATGCATGGCGCATCCCCCAGAGATTGATCAACGCCGAGAGCTTTACCCTTTATCCTTTAATTACCTATTTATTTAAAAAGGTTAGTGATAAAATAAAAACTAAAAAACGAAACTAAGGTAAACCAAAGAAACTTGGGTGAAAAGAAACCTGCTCATCAAACCAATAGCGACTGGTTCTATGTTTGTTCACTATTCGTGCTTCTTGTTCTACGGCTGATCGTTTGACCACTGGTGATTTCGCCAGCGCTTTCCTATAAATCAAGAACTTAAAACGTATTAGTGGGACCTAAGTAGAACATAAGGAAAAAGAAAACCCTCTTTTCCTTTTCGCCTCTTTGAACGTTGGACAGAATTGTTACTTATGAGTATGAATTTTTCACAATCCGTTTACGTTTACTGCATACTCTTTTTAATGGCAGGTATATTGCGAAATATAACTTTAATGAAGCTGAGATATTTGCAAAACTCTGGACAAAGGACCCGCATGGTGTGGTGGTGAGCGCGTTACTCCCCGGAAAGGACAATAGCGCGTTCGTTCCCCACCATAGACACCTGCGGTCCAGAGTTTTGCAAATATCTCAGCTTCATTAAAGTTATGAATTTTTCGTTCGTCACTGTTATTTTTTTAATGTTAATTGGGTATTTCGATAATATATGGTACAAGGAATCCGAATAAAGATACTACTATTCCCGCTAAATTTTTTTTTGTTGTGACAATATTAATTAATTGAAGATGTCCTGCAACCTAAACAGATCTGACAAGCTTTCCATTCGACTAGGTCTTCTGAGCACGAATGTAGTCAATGATGGGTCGCAACTTGTCGATCTGGACGTTTTCATATTTTCAATCGAAATTGATGGCTCGTGTTCAGAATCGGTAGAGCTGTCTCTGGAATTGATTGGGACCAGTCTAGCGTTTCGTCCAAGAATGGAGAGATCGACTGAGTTTGAACGTGATGTTGGTGATGCTGAGTCGGAGGAGTGAGGTGAAAGGAAGGCGTTAGGTATAAGAAGTGCCGATGGCATCAGATTATGTGGTAACTGTGAGTTGCACAAGTCGGCATCGTTATCGTATCGTTCGACAGATGGCAATGACAAAGCCGAACTGGACGCGGAGCTGAAAACAAAAGACTTAAATTGGTGTAAAATAAAAATCGACTTCGCTATAATATTCTAACAGTAATTTGCTAAGCATCTCAACCAATAATAAATACAACGTAAGAAACTCAAAGCTAACACCAGTTATTAGCTGTGGATGTGTTCAACCTCACTGGAAAGGGTATCTGTGTTTGCATTCCGTTAAAAGACTTTTAATCTCGTATGTTTTTAGTCAAACATTTCAAATTTGTACGATACCTTAACTAAGTGTAGAATAGAAAAAGATAGTTACGCATCACAATGAACTTAGCACACAAACCAATATTCTTAGCCGTCAACGTCTTTGACAAGGTGCGAGAAAAGTAGTGGTTAGGGATGCCGTGTAACGCATGGACGCTCTGTAGTTCAACCACTAACGGATCCAATAAAGCCTCTCATCCTTCCGGAGACAGCAAACTGATAATATATGTGCCTCAAAAAGTTTCCTACGACCCATAAAGATCGATGAGGAGTATAGACTTAGGAACATTCTAGTATGGTTTTCCCAGTATTGAAAGAAAGAGAGAGAGAATCAACTCCGCTCCTACTCAGTGAGACTAATGAAGAATACAATGTTTTCATGCGGTAGCCAAATTCACTCCTCAGCGGTTGAAGGTTTCGAGGCCATGAACAAAATGGAATAATGCTCTAGTTCGAACATAACGTGGAATCGGATAATAAAAATAGCACCTCTAACTATATTCCTGTATTACTTTAGAATCCACACACCTGTCTTCAAATAAGTCAGATATTTTCCATCTGAGGTCACTCACTGCAGCATTACAAAAACGATTAACTAAAAAACTCGTGGTATTTGGCAAAGTTTGGTTTTTTGTTTTCTTTTCAAAAAGTAGACTAACGAACGTTAACTTCATCTCCGATCGAGAAAGAGCAGTGGCTTCGCTTCTCTTCTTGAAATGTTCCAGGTGACAAAACTTTACAGAAATAATACTATTTTCCTTATGCACGTAGAAAAAGCTGACAATAGAAGTTTTTCGTTTATTTACAAATATTTAGTTGGTTTGAGTCTTGTGTCCCAATCGTTCGTTTTCCTACGAAACGCTGTCTTACTACATCTTTTGGAAAGTTGGATGAGGTAAGGTGTAGATGTCATTTTGAAACGAGGGCGACCAATCTAATTATCTGGCAAAGTTACACTACTCTTCAATGAGTACATATCTCCATCAATAATGGCGTTTACAAGTCCTTTCAAGCACAGGTAATCTGCCTATTCATCGATCAAATTACGAATGTCGGTAAGAAGACGTAAAGCGATAACTGCCCCGTAATCATCATTGTTAATTACGACCTTCGATTTAGCGATTTTCTTCGAAGCACGATAGAGAACGATAAACTGTTCATGATGAGGATCAACAACAGAGGAATCAGTGCACTTTGTCAATGATTATCCGTGTTTTAGACTGTTTCTGAATGTGATCGCGAAGTCTACTTAAAGTTCATTCCACAACACGGTCAGCCAGGTCGAGGAGGGGCTCGATATTTCTACCAATAAGCCCTGTTAAAAGTAGACTCATATCAAAAATTTTTTTTCTTCACAACTTCCTGAATGCTTGACCAAGGTTCAGGCAAAAAATCCTGTGAACACAGCAAAATACTGGTAGAATCAAAACGTAGCGGAAACCATACGATCCTTCAGGAAGATGCGTCATTCAAATGCTGAAGTATTATCTCTCATCTGTTATCCCGTTAATTATCGGATGACTAAAGTGAACGGAAATAATTATTCCTGTTACAAAGGTCATGATTTCTGCTATAATACCCTTTTTTTGCTGTGCTCTGTCTATGTGTTTTCAGAAGGAAGTGTTACTTTTCTTTAGCTTTGGTGATAATACTGAGTAATACTGGACGTCTGGTGCAGCTTGAGATTTGGACATTGTGAATAAAACGTAAGCATTTTTAATCCACTATTAAAAAACCTAAGAGTTATTGTAAGATTCAAGAAAAATTCTTGTTTATTTAAAAGGCTTTGGAAACGTAAGAATACTCTGTTCTATCGTCGCATTGCAAAACGGAAGATTGTAACTTTATGAATAAATAAGAGAACTGACTGTTACGCCACCTCTCCACCTACACTGAAAACAGTGTTGTTATGAACTTCCTGTAATGACCATTTCCATGCAAAAGAAAATAGCTCAAGTAAATAAATAAGCATAATTTTAACTTATTCTTTACTGCCTTCTCAACAGGGTGCATTTTAACAACAGGGTATATTGCGAAATATAACTTTTGTAATGCTGAGATATTTGCAAAACTCCGGACCACAAGTGCATGCGGTGGGGAACGAACGCGCTATTGTCCTTCCCGGGGAGTAACGCGTTCACCATCACACCATGCGGGTCCTTCGTTTCGCCTGTCTCTCAGCTAGTTCTGGTTAAATAGTTAAATAAATAAATAAGTTTTTTTAATACTACTGTTCTCATGCTTCCCAACGGTTTACCGCCTTGTCGTGGTTGGAAGGTGTTCCTGGGTGTAAGACTGCGATGTAGAGCGGTGGGAGAAACCTAGCTAAGAGTAAACCAATACCGAGATCCACCACTGTCCTGGTATCAAAGTCGCATAGTGGCAAATCTTCCTCTGATCCACAGGCTGCGACTGTCTGTCATCGTGACGGCCTGGAGCAGACTTTGGCCAGGCTGTCCTCCGGATTCCAGAAAATCACAATGGCTTAACCAGAATATTTCCAAAAAATGGTGATTATGCTGGAGCCCACACAACAAGTGAGGACGGGCCGTTCAAGTATCAAGTACTGTTCTCATGTGATTAAAAAAAACCGGTCCTGCTCTTCTACATGTGAATTTAAAGCAAATCGACATTAAGCCGTCGTGACAAATGTTTAATGAAGTTACCACTACGAAGCCGGAAAGGTAGTTGGTGAAGCTTTCTGTAATTGAGATCGCAAGCTCTTTCATGCCCAAAAAGTCCAAACGACTTTCGACGACCATTTTTATGTGAGATGCTCTAAAGTTCGGATTTGCTTACATCACCTTATATACAAAACTCCTTTTCCACATCGACGACGATCTTCCTGAGAAATATGTTCATAGAACTCATGAAGAATACACGTATAATAAGCAGGAAGTCTCCAATTATTCACCGAGCTCTCGATACTCGTATTTCAACCAAATCAAAGGTATTCTTTAGGTTGGCAAATGTCAGACGATGCGAAATCTCGTATTCATGCTATAATTTGATGAACTTCGTAGAGATTCGGATGTGAAAATATTTGCTGAATACTACATAAGGCTCAGTTTGAACATATGTTTTTCCTTGTAGATAACAGAGACATATTTATAAAATAGGCTAAAAACCAGCCTTGAAAGAACGTAGATTATCGCGATAGCTGACAGTTTCAGCCCAGAATCTTTCTTTATAACAGCATGATTATTTTGGAGAACTCTTACGGAACAGTTCATGCGTATTCCGATAGAGAAGACTTCAAAGCTCAAGCCAGTTCATGAAGTAGTGCTGGCAGTACATTCTGTACATACGAAACCAACTTTGTCGTGAACGGACACCATAAGATTCTTACAAGATGGAGTCGATCTGATGGAGCTTTACATAATCTAACTGTTGAAGATGCAAAGTATAAATGTGTGCAATCAATGAAAAAAAGGAACAAGCACAGTCCTGCTGAAGTTGGAAAATTTCGTAGAATTCTCATGCGCTAATGAAGTACATCGTTTTCTTCCATGATTTTACCACCGAAAAAACCCTGTTTTACAATTTTAGGAGGACACAGCACTCTATTACGTCAAACTTTCAATAGAGAGTAATAGGTCTACCTTTTTGTTTCCTCCATTTGAAGTACTAAGCGATCGATTTCAAACAGCTTAGAAGCCGTAAAGTCATGAAGACACCAAGTCATAATGTCTTAAAGTGGTCACAAAGTTTATTAGAGATTCTGGACAACTTCTTTTATAGTGGGAGTTTAGATGAGACAACCTTTATTATGCTATTGAACATCTAATGTTGTAGACCGAATATGTTCAATGTTACCGTTCCAGTTAGAACAAACCAGAACCAATCCATTTCTGTCCACAGTTCTATAATTTTTTTAACAACTATGTGGAATAATCATTCTATGCTTGAATTCACGAAAAAAAATCTAATTTGTTTAGCCGCCGTTGAACTATTACCAGCGTTTTCAAGCTCGCAAATGTGAAGGCTATGAGAGAGATCGGCGACCCATGCTTTTTTTCCTTTATTAGGGTCCGCAAATTAGAAGGCTAGGAAAAATACCGTAGATCCCTTCCGATTTTCATCTCTTCTATCATCATCTATGACCATATAACCATATTATTGAGTAACTCTAGCAATCAGTAGTACAGGCTGCATTTCTGTTGGCTAATCGTTGGTCAACATTACTCCCAAAGAGCTCCATTCACTCGCCGTTAACGAAACTCACCTTATATTTTGGATAAGGAGTGTTAAATTTGTTATCATACTAGCAAGAGGACAGGCATTACTATTATATCTACTATTATTACATTATAGGGTTCCCTTAGCGCAGTAGATAGAGGTGATCTGCAAGGTGATCTACACACTGGATCGGTCAATGGTTCGATCCAAAACTGTGTTCTACCATGATCACCAAACTGGTATCAAACTTCTCTGGGACGACAAAAACACTGACCCAATAAATCCAAAAACAAGTGATTGTATAGGCCCTAGATGCATTCAATCACCTCTGCGAAGCATGGTGAAGTCGAATGCATAGCGTATCCTCCAGCGAATAATCAAAGCTGAGCACTTTATCCTTTTACCCTTGATTGCTTCACTATTATATTAATTGTTAGCTTATCGGACTGAGGCGCGAGGTCTTCCTATATTCACAAAAGCTTGTTAGATCTCATAGAAAAGAAGCGGAACATAATTGTGCTCCTACAATTGCAACCGCCTGGCAAATATTTCGTAGTAACCTGATTAAAGGCTTCTGAATGAGTTGAGTTTACGAGCCCCATTCTCATTCACAGAAGCAAACATGATTATTATGTGTCCACGAAATCCATTTAGCTGAAAGTTCGTCTATCCGGATTTCCTTCAGATTCACCGTCTTGGAGAAAGTACATGGTCGTTTTTGATTTAATCTTATATTTGCTTGCTGGAAAAACATCACGGAGATTTACGATTAGCCAGCTCGGAGCTCCTTACATCGACGAGATTCGTGGATATTTATGACTACATATAGCACAGGAAAACATAAATGGTAATCGTTTATATTGAAACTAATCAACTAATGAATTATCAGTTATGGGCTTTATATATCACAGTCAGATGTTAAATATTATGGCATTGCACTATTCACAAATGAAAGAATACCTTTAAATCCATGTACAGTAAAAACTCTGACATTAAAAAAACCGGGGAATCACGCTACACCAGCGCTGGTGTTCTACCTTTGACCAATGAATGGGAAGCGCTTTTTCACTGGCACCCATATACAGTTGAAACTACCATTAACCTTTTTATAAGGAAATGGAGAAATCTTCTCGAAAAATAAGCACTGATAACTTTACGATTTGATATATAGAAGAAAGGGAAAACAACGGAATTGAAAGAATCTAACCTCGGTTCGGAAGTTGGTAGCGATGAACTGCGTTGGCTGACGAGTAGGCATCGATTAAATGTCAGGTCTTCATCAGAAGTGATCGACGACACAATAATGTCTGGCATCGGTTTCAATAGCATCTCAGAATTCTTAGTGGATTCTATTCGACGAGCCAGCAACACAATTTCACTCTCCATCTCATTCTTCAATAATTGACTACGGTATTGAGCAACTAGTGAACAGTGACTGCATGAAATCTGAAAGGAAGAAAGTCGAACAGTTATTATCATATTGTTAACACCTCAATATATTTTTCCTTTCTCTTCTTAAAGAAAAAACATGAATGTAGCTTTGAGGTCAAAGGTTAGGTGAAAAAATTTTTCCTTAAGTCATCTTCAGATACTGTTAACGAGAATACTTTCATTCTAGCTATGACATCATAGAACGAAATGGATCACGTATCTTAAGATTGAAATGCTTCACAAATAGCCTTAAAATCACTACAATGCGCCTAAAGAAATATTAAGATAGCTTTTTTTTTCAAAGAACTTTCCTAGTGATTAACTATGCATCTATTTTTAGAATAACTATGCCTGGCAATAATCACAGGAATAGTAAACTATTATTTCGATAAAAATTCGTCCTGCGCATGAATTAACGACGGAACCCTTCTCAAGTCTTGAATTTACTTCAAAATCGGAACTCGGACATTTCTCGAATAAAAGTAGGGTGAACGCAAAAGTAGGTGGTTCATGTACAGGCTAAGCAGATGAACAACGGCCAAAAGCGATGACTTCACTGCCAGGATTCAATCGGAGTCTCTCATAAATAATGATTGATTAATGGCGAGGTTAATCGTAAAGAAGTCCTTGGAGTAACCATAAGTTAAGCCTATAAGTAATTTGGGAGCATCAATAAAATCTCAAATAATGGTCCCTGCCGTGCTTCAGAGCTTTCATGTAAGTTCACTATTTCCGCTACACCGAATTTCCCCATACAAATCGCATGCACATAATCATATTTAGGTTAGTGTTTGGATGTGCTTGCACACACATAGATGGTAGAATGCATGTCGAATCGGTCAAGTGCCTGCAATTAAATGACTGCGAAGCAGATTGGAGCCCGCTACAATTGTAGTCGAACAATTATAATAAGTCACCTTATATTCTAAGAGTGCTCAAACATCCGAGAATATGTTTCTATTCCACCATGGCGAAGGCTGAAGAGTGACGCACTGCTATCTACTCATCAAAAGAAAAAAAAAACGTCAAAGGACAAAGCACAAAATGTCTCGCGTTGATCAATCCCTGACAGAAGCGGCATACATTTGACTTGAGCATCGTTAGAGGTAAATTAATGCATATATACTCTATTCAGTAACTTCAGATAGCCTACTGATGTGTAAATTTAGTGCTGTTATACTCGCCTAGAAATTCACTAGCAATTTGCCCACCCCGGAGGAATGGAAGGTTTGGTGAGTACGCATTGCAGAGCATCTCAAACTATTGCACATTACGCACCATATTCACCAAACATGGTGAAAACAATGCAACGAATGCAAAAGATATGGTGCAATTCGCATCTCACTATCGAGATAAACTCACTAGACAAACCTGTAATGCGAGAAAAACGAAGTATGGAGGTGATGGAATGAAAATATGACTACCGCAGGCTTAGGTATGAATCCAAGCAGTATTTTTATCCTCTCAAAAAATTCTTGTAGGAATTTTGCAACCACAGAAGAATGGAAGGCGACTTAGCCGGTGCGAGAGATCAAACCAAAGTTCATGTGCATCACAACATACCAGTAACCACTGCGCTGTACAAATCACTTATTGAGATTACTTAGTGATTAGCGAGTACGGGAGGTTATGGTATGGATGTAGACGATATGAGACCAAAGCACTCATGATTTTCTTCCGCCCAGAACTAGTTATAATACAATTGCAAAACTTCGTCGATGAATTTCTAAAGGGTAAAATTTTCCACAGACACAACAATTACTCCAATTACGAAAATTTGTACCCACTTTTTCTTTTGCAAGAGTCGTGATAAATTTCTCTAATGGCCCTTTCATGGATGACAACACGTTTCTTTTCCATAAAAAAAGAAGATGGATACATTAATAATTCCTCACCTCCAATTCAAATCGTGGTTGTTCCAGGCAGGTACCATGGAGTAGATTCAATTCTTGATGGGTCTCTGATTCAACCGATCCATCTCTTTGTAAACGCAATACATCCGTATTGCAGTCCATGTATTCATCTCTCCATGACTGAGTGGATCTGAGCGGTTCCTTTTGCTGAGCTAGTACCATCGCATTCGTGCTTTTCAACGCTTTGCTCATCTTTTTCAGGCTTATCTTTGGATCCTCCTCCGGTGCGCTAACGATTTCGCAAAAATTTAGAACTTTATTTGCACGTTTCTCCTCTGAATTTGAGCGTTTGAGGGCTAACTCCGATTTTTTTGAATATAAGACATGGTCGCTGTTTCTTCTTAGTAGCGTTAGCATAGTTATCGTAACGATAACAAAGCATCTAAATCTTCAGTAGATGTAACAAGTGAAGAAGAGCATCATGGCTTCAAACAATATCAACGACTGACGGAAGCTTGGTTTGGTTCTATGAAGCCACACTGACAACGGAACGACTACGTCTGGTGTGTCGATAAGCCACGCCTTTCAACCTTTGAGATCGATGGTTGGTGGCGTTGGCATCAGTGGTGGATTGGTTCATGGGTAACCAACACATTTTGGGACAAGTACAATGAAGAACGAAGAAGAAGTTATCTGGAAATTGGATAACTAGAAATACTGGAAAAAGATCTTTTTTACTGATCACGGCAAAAAAAACCTTGAAAGATGATTCCCATTAGTCAAGCATCTACAAGCGAAACATCTAACGAATGAATTTGTGGGCATCAAAATACTGAATTATTGGTTCAGCATCTAACAGAACATGATAAATCACTCTCCTGAAACGTTTCTTGATTTAACCATTCAAGAAAAAAAATGCAAAATACACACATTTTGAAACCGACTTTCGTTGAACCTCGATGCGCCTAATCAATACGTATTCTTTCTTTGATGAGCTTACACGAGGTTGATAATAATGTTTATTATCGGCTAACGTTTCGACGTCTTCGTTTTCATCAGAGCCGATGATCCGAGTCGATGGTGCACGTTTGTTATTCGTCTCGATGTGGCATCTTCGCCTTCGTGTCGAGTCAGGTCTTCCTCAGCGAACCATCTCCTCGAATGATCTCCTCTCCATAATCACACGCTGATGCCCTTTTATGCATGCTGCTGATGGTGGATAGCCTTGATTATCCGGTGATAGTGTGATAGCAACCTGCTTTCCCCGGACAATCAAACCTGAGGAAGTCGGTGTTATTGTCAGCTAGCACAAAGCGTAGTAATATTTCGAATATTAGCGTAGTAATAATATTTTGAATATTAGCTTTGTGCTAGCTGACAATAAAACTGACTTCCGCAGGTTTTTGATTGTCCGGGGAAAGCAGGTTGCTATCACACTATCACCGGATAATCGAGGCTATCCACCATCAGCAACCTGCATAAAAGGGCATTACCGAGTGAATATGCCTCATTCGAGGAGATGGCGCGCTGAGAAAGACCTGACTCGACACGAAGGCGAAGATGCCACATCGAAACGAATAACAAGCGTGCACCATCAACTTGGAACAACAGCTCTGAAGAAGACGAAGACGTCGAAACGTTAGCCGAAAATAAACATATTGTCAACCTCGTGTAAACTCATCAAAGAAAGAATGCAAAATACACAGTTCATTGTATTCTGAACTTTTTAAAGCAGCTACCAGTACCACAGGTGGCGGCTACATTTTTTGACGGAGTTGCTCATCTAACTTGATTTCTGGTGCTATAATCTAGTAAAATCTTAACTAATATAGCTCAGTATAAATTGGGTCAAAGCTTATTCCAGCGTTTATATCATCACTTTTAATCCTATTATGAGTAGCGTCCTTATTTTTCACCGTAATCACTTTTTTAAGCGAATGCCATTTGTTTAATCTTATCGACCGTCAACAAACTCGATACTTTAGATTTAAAAACCATTTATATATATATATATACATATGTATGAACGTATATATAGATTTCATTTGCACAAGCCGACATTACAGATTGTGCGGCCTTGAGCAATCCCTCCATTCCTTTCGTTTTCACACTTTTACTATGCTCGAAACGTTTTGCATTTGAGTGTTTTTTAAACGTTACCCATCCTAACGGTCTCATCGTGGCTTGGAAGTGTTCCTCGGTGTCGAACTGCGATGTACAGCGTGGGATTCATCCCGTGGTAGGGTTTTCCAAGCTGAGAAGGAGTCCGGCGTTTCCATCAATGAGCCTAGCTAAGAGTAAACCAATACCAGGGTCCGCCACCGTCTTCGTATCAAAGTGGTATGGTGGCAAATCTCTCTCTGATCCCCAAAAGCTGCGACTGCCTGTCGTGGTGACGACCTGGGGCAGACGTAGGCCAGACTGTCCTCGTGATTCCAGTAAACCACAATGGCTTAGCCAGCAAATCTCCGAAAATGGTGATTATGCTGGGGCCCGCACAACTAGTGAGGATGGGCCGTTCAAATATCAAGTAAGTATTAACATTATTCATTTAACATTAGGCAATACACTAGTACTACTACATGCTGCGTGCAGTAGACTTATTGCGTGTTGTGGATATTAGGTGTATTCATCTGACTTATAGATAGCAGTACGAAAACTTTTTGTTCTTTCATATGGTGATGAATTCATTGCCGAGTGCAACAGTTTTTTGATAACTGCATATACAGAAGGCTTGAAAAATCGATTTTTTCGAAAAAATTGTGAGGAGCCTTCTCCCTATTCACTGAAGAATGAGACTTTCATTTATAATTGGCATAAATAATCAATATTTTGTTGTGTTCGTGAGCTTATATTAAGTTCTAATAAATTTTTTCTAGCCGCTAACGTTTCGGAATGGCATTCGCTTTCTTGGGAGAAGCAATGATTCGAATCGGATGTTCATAGCGGTTTTTTCTTACGATGAGGCTCTTCGCATCACATAAACTAAAATCCTGTGAAGTGGAGCAACGCAAAATCTTGCGCAAGCTCATGGATACAATATATATTTATTTAATACGTATTCGAAGTATATTTATTTATTTATTTATTTATTTTATTTGACCCAGTCATCACGTTTACTGTGCGGATCCCAACATTTCTTACATTCGACCTTCATTCGCTACCTTCATGTCTTTCAGATAACACGCGCACTATTCAGTCGACACTGTGTAAGACTCAATTAAGCAATCAGTTATAAAGGAAGAGAAATGGCGTGATGCTCAGTTGAAGGCGATGAAGCACCTCAAAATGGGCGGGTTACTTATCCGATATGCAGGTTATCTCTACGTCTCTAAGATAATGCGCATACTATCAAGTCATTGCTGTGCAAGAATAAATTAAATAAGCAGTTATAAAGATTTCAAAGAAGTAATGCGAACAACGAGTGTGCTGGAAGCACAGTTATAACGCATGCCACGCCGTACACAATGGTTCAATTTCCAAAGAAGCTAAAAAAGTTTCTATCACTCCGCAGTTGGAAAACTGCTGTCACGCCTATAGTTGTTTTCGAAAACTCCTTTCCCACGAAAGCTGGTTCCTTCGAATAGTCGACTCGATCTGCATTCAACAGCATAGATCTAGAAGACAAAAACCCTCACCTGAGCTGGCGCGAGGATCCGAAAACCTCAGTGGATGATAGATGAGAGAAAACGAATCGTATGAAAGAAATGCTGTGGTCCGAAGAAATGGTCCGCAAAATGTGACAACTCTTACCGTGCAAATAAAAAAGGATAAACAGAATTACGAACTATTGATTGGAGAAAGCCAGGCTCGCAATGAATATAAAAAATAAAGTGAACTTAAAATTCATACTGAACCGTTAGATGATACGTAAATCACCTGTGTCATTTGTAGTTCCGCCGATTGTCGGTGACTTGAGCGGACGCTAGTAAATCTTTCACTTTCACTGTCGCGTGCAAAAGTAGCCAAGTAAGTTCTACTCGCTCTAGGGACTCGTCGAGCATCATATTCTCTTTTAGGCTTTGCGTGAAGAACTCTGACCATCGGGTCGGTGGTCATCCTACAGTGCGTTTGAATTCTTGAAGAATACAGTAACTAACGGTTCTTGTCCATTGGTTGTCATTCATACGCATTACGCGTCCGGCCCACCTTACCTTCGACTGTTTGGCGTGCAAAACGCATCTTTGATTTTGATCGTTGACGCAAGTCGGAGATTCTGATTTCCTCCCTTAGTTGCATGAAAGGGGATACTCCTAGCATCGTCCTTTCGATTGCGTTTTCAATAACGCTGAGTGATTTTTCATCTTCAGTGAACAGGTTTCTGACGCATACGTCAACGCAGAAAGTACCACTGAGCCGAAAAGAGGGACACGGAGTCGGATGCTCTTGGTTCTCACCACTACACCCTCGGTGCTCTTGAAAGCTCCCAAAGTCGCTTGTTTCCTTTTGCTGAACTCAGGACCTAAGTCGTTCATCATATTGACATTCCGACCTAGATAGACATAACTGGAGCATTTGGAGATATTCGTTCCGTTGAGCGTGAATGGGGCATACGATACCAATCCGTTCCACACGAACAACGTTTTTGTGAGGGCAAGCATTCGTTCCGCTTGACAAATATTTGGAGTTATAAGGATCAGCAAAGCGAAAATGGTGTAGTAGCCGACCATCAATTTTCACTCCCACATTGTCCCATTCCAAATTGTGTATGACGTTTTCGTGGGTGGCGGTGAATAATTTTGGCGAGATGGTGTTGCCTTGGCCTAACCCCTCTTTTGACGTCGATGTTAATATCGTTGAAGAATGGTGATATCTTATTTGTGGAATTTAAATACAGCTCATCAAAAACCTTCATGTATTGAGTAAGGACTTCCTGGCTATCAAGGACTTCCATGAGCGCTTCTATCTCAGTTGAGTCAAGGTCTTCTTCAAGTCGCTGAAAGTGAGACAGAGCGATCTTTTGTGCTCTCGCGAGACTTCAATGAGACCTATTATCGAGTGGATGTGGTCCATCGGACTAAATCCTTTTCGAAACGGTGCTTGCTCACAGAGCTGCACTTTGTCCATTGTTCTGCCAAATATGTTTAGGACAATTCGAGTGAAAAGTTTGTAGACAAAAAAGAGCAAGCAGATTGGGCGATAGTTCCCGATATCTCAGAGGTCACCGTTTTCGAACAATAACACGGTTCTGGCGAGATTCCACTGAGTAGGGACCTTGCATTACCGGTAACGTATGAAGAACCGAGCAAGTGCGTTCACAAGGACTGGCGGAATGTTCTTGAGGCGTTCATATCACATCCTGTCCGGACTTGGCGCAGTTCAATTTTTCAGTGGCGCAATAGTATGTCGAACTTCGAAAGGGAAAACCGGTAGTATGACTACATATCCGTCCTCATTTATTTCACATAAGAAAAGAGAAACTTGGCTATTGAAAACATCTGAGCAGTAGTCGTGAGTGATTTTCTCCACTATCTTTCTGGAAGCTGTAGATCCTCCGTTTGGGCATCGAGTTGAAATAGTCCCTGTCTTGGAATTGCCCCTGTAGAATATTGGAACAACAGCAACATCTGCTAAGCAAAATCCTTTATTTACTATGTTGTGGTCTATTTCATTGTAGTACTCTCCATTGGAAGATTCCCACGTCCAGCGTTGAGCGTAGGGTTTCTGAAATTGGCAGTTACCATGGATGATCTTGGTCGCCATAACAAACTCAGAAAACCGCTCACCCTGTTTGCTCCACTCCAATCTGTGGGTCCTAATGTTACGTTCTTCTTGGTCCAGTTTTAGCATTGAAATCTCCAATGATTACCTTGAAGAATGTATGGGCATCTCTATAGAACTTCTCCAAGTCCATATAGAACGCTTCAACTTCTTCTTCGTCATAGTTTGATGTTGGTGTGTAAACGACGAAGATTGTCAAAGCCGGTGTCGACCGCATCTTTTAATCGTAAACGTCTAATTCGGGTTGCAGGTTATTCGAATGAATCAATGTTCATGAACAAACTCGTGTTGACGAGAACGCCGACGCTGCCGATTCCTCTACAGTCGCATGCTCCGAGCAACAGTTCTCCGGTGTCACAGACGACTTTGGGTGGCGCCGTCTCGTCTAGGACAGACTGTTGACGTCGTACCTTATCTTTCTTGCTTGCATGAGCAAGTCTTCTATCGAGGACCCCTATGCAAGTGTATGTGCAACGTAGGTACAGATCATCACCTTAGTTGTTCGTTAACCAGGCAGCTTCCATTGTCTCTGAGATTTTACACCCTCTCTGTACTCGTCTTACCCAACATTGCCGAACTGGGGGTTTTTTCGAGGTCAGGGGAATGAAGTCCGTTCCCTTTACTTGTTTAGCATGTTGATACCCACCTATAGCTTGCTGGGCTCTGAACGTATGGCTGGGCTTAGTCACGACTAGCTCGTCAGACTCTCCCAAAATGGGCATAGAGCTTATTCGTTAGAGGCGACTCCTAACCGCTTCCCATATACTTCCCTGTCATTTAATTGCAGGCTTTTGACCGAATTGACTGGTAGAACACAATCCGCATAAACTTGAACGAATCCACACACGCATGCATGAATACGGCTAGCATACACAGAAAGTGTGTTCCAAATCGGCGCAGCAAAAACAGGGAGTTTATCCCCTGGGTCCACACTCGTCTCAGAGAAGCAAAGGTCGTTTTTGGTCCGCGACTAACCCCCTATTTGCCACCTGGAGACGTACCACGTTACCTCGCTACTAAGCGGCTCGAGATCCCTCAGATGAGTGGCCACCGTGGATTACGTAAATATTTGTCGAAATCGTAATATAGGTACGAAAAGAAATAATGCAAAAGTAAGTAGAAAAAGGAAAATAAAAGTGCAAGAATGTCAAATTTGGGGATGTCTGTGAACGAAATACAGAGTATTAAAAGTCAGAAAGCTTGCAACTTAAAAAACACCGCTATTGGTCCATTTTTCGATCAGAGTTAAAGATAATAAGAACAGATTTTCTATAATTACTAACAAATGAGTCAGATACTATTTCGACGATAAAAAAAGGAAGAAGCTCTCGGCGTTAATCAATCTCTGAGGGATGCGCCAAGCATTCGATTTCGTTAAGTATCGTTGAAGGTGATTGAATGCATATCTGACCTTTACAATGACTCGCGGTGGCCTGCCGTTGCATCGAGCCAGTGCTGCTATCCTCTCAGACGAGTCTGGTACCAATTTGCCTACCCCGGAGGGATGAAAGGCTCGATGGGCCATGGGCGCAGGGATCGATTCCAAGTGCGTGTTGCAGTGGTGATTCTAACCGCTGCGCCACACGCGCCCTATTTCCACGATACGAAAGAGAACTGACTAAAAGGTAAAGAAATTGTGTCGAATCTAATCGATCAGGTTCGTTACTGAGGCGAAAACGTGTTGAAACGAGAACGAAAAAAAAAGTGAAGAAGATATTAAAAGAGAAAAAACGTGCTATATTGCGTATAATTTAGTCTAGAAATGAATTCCTCCTCGAAATGTTTTTGTTTGAATGATTAAAAAAAAAGAAAATTGTCGAATACATCATCACGAAAGGACAAAGATGAGAAGTTCCTGAAGGAATGCTTTGACCATTTTTTTTAAAAAAATGATTTTATAAAGTATTACAGAAAAAGAATTAAATATTGTGATCCTTTTTTCGAAGAAGTTCTCTGGAAATAATTATTAGGCCAAGTTTGCAAAAAAAAAGGAAACAAAACTTATGAAAATACTTAATGAAAGCCCAAAAAAAAACGAAACGAGCAAGGTAGAATGTATCTATCTCCACCTTGTTTGGAAATAACACGTTCGTAGCAGGGTAATATAAGAGAAAAAAGTGCATGAAAAAAGACAAGAAAAAACAAAAAAAGGTAGGAATGCAAGCAAAAGTCAAATTAGAAAAGTAAGAAAGTAAAAAGTAATGAATGAAAGTAAGTAAAATTAAGCGAAATATTAAATAAAAATACCAGTGAAACACAAAGCCTGAAAAAGCATTAGTGAAGCTTAAAGGAATTGATACAAAAGAAAATCTCGTGCTGTTATCGTTTCTCGAGAAATTTGGCATTCATTCTGTCAGTGACTTCTTGCTTCTGTCACTGAAGGAACTAAGCACCTTTTTCTATTTTCCTTGAACAAATAAAATTCTCTCCTGAAAAAGCACTATTTCCAAAAACCGTCGAAGTTCTCTTAAATGCGGAAATCAATAAAAATTACACAATGAGACAAACAACGAAACAATAACAAGTAGATAGACAATGTTTTGGGTGAAATCTCATTCTTCAAATGAGAATTTAAGTCTACTGTACTAGTTCTCAAAACCAAAGTTATTTGGAAGGCAAGAGCTTTATTTTAACAAAAGGAACCCTTTCAGGATTTCGGATTTTTCTAAGTGAAAAGTTTTTAAGAGTTAACTATTAGAGTTACCGTTACCAAAAAGCAAAGGGATTTAAACGGCTAACGGGTGATTTCATCGACTTGGAGCTAATAATAGATTCGGCAGTTTAACAACTGTATATTCGATTAATTTACGGGTACCACACAGAAGAGGGATTCCGATAGCCGGCCAGTCGCGATGTTATGTGGCGCATCACCAAATGGCGGATAGGAGGAGGTTAATAGGTTAATGGCGGACCAAAAGCGTGTGGGTGCGTTCTCGCTTTATGCGGGTTCTATTCTACGAGTCAATTCGGCCAAAAGTCTGCACAATCAAGTGACAGGAAAGTATGTGGGAGGCGGTTAGGAGTCGCCACCCCCCCTCCCCCCCCCATACAGGCTATACAGGCTAAATGCCCACTCTAGGACAGCCAAGTAAGGTACACGTGAGTATACCCAGCCCCCACGTTTACATCCCAGCAAGCAATACGTGAGTATCAAAATGGTAAACATATGAAGGAAACGGGCCTCATTCCCCTACCCACGAAAAAATTCCCAATTCGGCAGCGTTTGGTAGAACAAGCACGGAGAGGCTGTTAAAGTCTCAGGACCGTTCTAAGCTGCACAAATTGCAAAGAACTATAATGATAATCTTCACCTACAATACGCGTACACTTGCATCTGAGTCCTGTATAGAAGACTTGCTCATGCAAGCAAGAAGCATAAGGTACGACGTCACCAGCACGGCCGAGACGAGGCGACGCCATGCATTCAATGCCGACTATCACACTGGAGAAGAACTGTTACTCGGAACATGCGACAGTACAGGACTCGCCTGCTTTGGCGTTCTCGTCACTACGAGTTTATCCATGAACATCGATTCATTCGAACAACTAACAGCCTGAATCAGACGTTTACGATTAAAACGATGTGAATCAATACCAGCTTTGACAATCTTTGTCGTTTACGCGCCGACATCAAACTATGACGAAGAAGAAGTCGAAGCGTTCTACATGGACTTAGAGAAGTTCTACAGAAAAGACGATACATTCTTCAAGGTCATCATTGCAGATTCCAACGCCAAGACTGGTCTAAGAACAACGTCTGAAGAACGTCACATAGGGACCGACGGATTTGAACGGAACGAACAGGGTGAGTGGCTGTCTGAGTTTATCGTGACCAAGACCATCCTTGGTAACTCGCAATTAAAGAATTCCCACCCTCAACGCTTGACGTGGGAATCTCCCAATAGAGGGTACCATAACGAAATAGACCACATCATAGTAAATAGAAAGTTTTGCCTAACCGATGTCGCTGTTATCCCAAAATTCTAAACGGGATCAGACCATCGCTTCCTTTGTGCAAAATTCCATTCCTAGCGCAATGGCGAAAAGGCCACTAAATTTAAACACGGAAGTCAAAGCACCACTACAAACGAAGATTTTTCATCTTGAAGTAACTTCCACGACCGACTTTCTATTAACCTCGGCATTGATCAAGTAATTATTCGTATTCTTCTTGAGCAAACGCTGCGCAGTACGCAGGTTTTTAACCTTAATATTTAACCAGTTGTTGAAACACATTCCAGCTCATCTTACAAATATCTTACCAGGTGTTTCTGGATCGTCTACGTACCGAGCAGCTCAACAGCGCGTACGTGAAGGAGTCTTTCGACGTTATAAACATGTATAGCTTCATGATAGAGCAGTTGATGGCACTTTCAAAAAAATGCATGAGCTGCTCAATCATCAGATGCTCCGGAAAGTACTACGCTTAAATAAGAGGGTTGGCAATGGGACAGCGACTGGCACCAAGTCCTGCCATTGCTTTTATGTCTAAGGTGGAAGCACCAGTTACCGATCTCGGGCCACTATTCTACTGTAGATATATAGATGACTGTTTTGTCCTTTGCTCAACACAAGAGGAAATGGACAAATGTTTCAAGTTGTTAAATGAACAGTCAGAGTATATCAAGTTCGCCTGAGAAAAACCGAAAAAAAACTGGCTTCTACTCTTGAACGTCCAAATTAACCTGTCGGAAAATGGCTACGCTACGAAGTGATACCGAAAGCCAAGTAGTAAAAACATCTTGGTTCATTACGTCTCCTGTCACCCCTCTCACACGAAAAAGGCGCTTGTCAGAAACATGTTTCGAACAGCAACCAACGTGTGCACGGGGAAAGAACAGAGAGAGGAGTCGCGGAACTTGACACGGCAAATAGCCATTTCTAATGGTTACGAAACTGTAGCTCGGGATAGGTACAGGGAAAACGCTAGACTTCCAAACGACAACTCTAGTGATAAAAAGGTCCCATTTTTCCTACCGTACGTGTCACGGTCCTCTCACAGGAATCGAGAACACAAGCGTGCAATACTTTCGAGACGTTCTGGATTAACTCCAGAAATCCGAAAATGAACCGCAGGAAAGAATGCCTCGTTATCACGCGTGATATTGGGCAGTATATAAGCCTATTATTTTGAGGGGAAGGGCACATTACGATTCCATGTGAATTCTGTGCGGTTGGTCTTCACTAGACATACTCAGTGGAAGCCTCATAGAAAGTGGTGGGTGTGCAAAGCTGTGTTCATTGCGATGGAAATCGTGGTTTAGCGTTTTCTTTGTTATGGAGGCGTTTGGCCGAGTAGATTGCTGTCAACTTGACCTTTCCAGGCTCTGAAGAAGGCGAAGTCTGCCGAAACGTCAGCTTATTTGTGAATAAAGAATAATAATAACACTTCGCGTTTGCTCAACAAGAATACGAAGAAGATTTTTCAATTCATTAGTTAGCTGTAGTAAGGATACCGTTGTCGATAACATCGACGAAGAATACAATAGGCTCATTCAACACCTTCACGTTAGCGCTATGAAAGCTAAGAGTTCAAAAGTCACCGAGAGATGTCTGTCTCCAGAAACTTTCGAGCTGATACGCCAACGTGGAATAGCACGAGCTGCAGTTAATCGCGATTTAACGCCGCTAATTCCAAAACAATGCGGACAGCAAAAAAAGAAGATTTTAAAGAGAGAAGAGCAGCAGTTACGTTCAAGGCTGCAGAGGCTGTGAAAAGCGTTAACAAAGACCATCGAAACTTCGCCATTTACAGGACCAAGATGATTGCACTTCGACGCCCAGGCGGAGCATTTACAGCTTTCAGAAAGATAGTGGAGAAAACCATTCACGACTACTACTCAGATTTTTTCAATAGCCACATTTTTCTGCACTCATGTGAAATAAAGGAGGGCCGATTTGTCATCCCACAGGTTCTCCCGTTCGAAATTCGCCAAGATATGATGCACTGCGAGTCCCTAGAGCGGGCACAAACCGCTGGGCTACGATTACACGCGACAAGAAAAAAATGAATTTACTGGCGCCCGCTTTAGTCTCTCGATGAGCAATGGGACCACAGGTGATACAGGTGATATTCGATTATTAGCTTAGTTTTGAACGGCATTTTTACAATTGCTATATTGGCAATAAAGATTTCAAAATCTGATATTAGTTTTTTTTGCACATCGAAGTTATACTGTCCGAATAATTGCTATTGCTCCGCGCCCTGTTTTGTTCGATACACATATTATGAGCCAAACGGCATTGCAGGTATTGATCAGTATTGGAAAAGATGATCTGTCCTTACCGCCAATGTTCGCTGAGCTCGGGAAACAACTGTTTCACATGAAGATTTGTAAGCTCTGGATTAGAGAGCGACATTCGTGAGCGTTTCGTTCTTGTGCAACTATCAACTGAAAAATGACATGATGTGCTACTGTGGTACAAACATTCACGACAAACCCTTCTACCATAGTGATCGAAATCGTTTTTGCGTAAAATTTCAGGAGCTTTCATAAAAACCGTCAATGAAATCTTCAATGTGAACAAATTTCAATCGTTCGACAGAATTAATGAATCAAATCTACTGAATACCTCCCAGCGGTTTACCGCCTCATCGTAGCTGGGAGGTGATCCCGGGTGTCGGGCTGCGATGTACAGCGGGGGATTTGTCCACCCAGCAGGGTCTCCCAAGTTGGGAAGGAGTCCGGCGTTTCCATCAAGAAGCCCAGCTAAGAGTAAACCAATACCAGGATCCACCACCGTCCTGGTATCAAAGTCGCATGGTGGCAAACCTCCCTCTGATTCACAAGGACTGCGACTGCCTGTCGTGATAACGGCCTAGGGCAGACTTTGGCCAGGCCGTCTTAGGGTTTCCAGAGAACCACAATAGCTTATCCAGCAAATCTTCGAAAAGTGGCGATTATGCTGGGACCCACACAACTAGTGATCACGGGCCGTCCAAGTAACAAGTAACAGGTAAGTAATCTCCTGAATAAATCTGCCTTCAAAGTTTAAATTGATATAGTAAAACAAAAGAAAGTAAAATTTACGAATCGATATCACGGTTATCATCAGATTCACTATGCATTTATTTTTTTAAAGTGTATTCAGCGGTCACTCTCATCAGGAGTGGGAAATATTTCCAGATGTCGAGCTGAGATGTGAAGCGCTATTCTTCTTCTAGACGTTTTAAAGTTTAGTTTTTTGGCAGATTATTTCAGCCCAAGTAAGCCTAAACGTAGTCCACGACCAAGCTCGGAGAATTCCTCTTCAGCCGAATTTCTTTTCGCCAAAGCGGTAAAAGAGAGTATCACAGAGAAAGAGTGAAGCTTCGTGTTCCTTGAGCGACTCAGGTAGGTAATAGGGATTAATGGAAGCCACCGATCGATTTGATTTAGCCTATGTATACATTTTTTTATACGTTACAGTTGAGAGATTTATACAAGTGGATACTTAGGTAACTAAAATGACAGGTTCTAGCATTACGCTTTTCTATTCTGTTGCCTTGCACTCGTCATCCATGAAGATATTTGCTTGCGACTGCATCTGGAGGCTCTGTTTTCATCTTTTCATTGAAACATTGAATGCTCACTGAAAATTGATGGCTGAGTGTTCTTTTTTATTGAATTCTGAGCTGGAAAGTATACTCATAACTGGTACTCGCCGTTTCTACTGAACTAAGTTGCTGCCTTGCGAATCAGGACGATTCCTCCAGGATTATAGCTATTCATGCGACACGTGTGGCGCAGTGGTTGGAGCCGCCACTGCGACACGCACGTGGAATAGATTCCTGCGCCCATGGCCCACCAAGCCTTCCATCCCTCCGGGGTCGGCAAATTGGTACCAGACTCGTCTGGGAAGATAGCTGCACTAGCTCGATACATGACCAGGGCACTGCGAGTCATTGTAAAGACCAAATATGCATTCAGTCAACTCCAAACGATGCCTAGTGAAGTCGAATGCATGGCGCATCCCTCTGGGATTGATCAACGCTGAGAGCTTTATTCTTTTATTCCTTTATCCATGTGATGCAAGCTAATCCTGAGATCATTCGACCAAACTTTCGTTCGAAGACAGTATAGCAAACCAGATATTAAGCTTATGTATTTATCCATCAACTATTAATGATTTCATTACCACTGAGCAAAGGGGGATTGGGGATCGAACCAATGACCGTGTGTGAATTACAAAGGATTAGCGTTCACTCTGTTAGAAGGACTCATTCAAACAGTAGTGATTCGCATAATAGCTCAACACCTGTTTTTGCTTTCTAAACTAAAAGCAATAAATCTTCTGATGATGTTTTTATTATGCTATTTTACGGTTCACCAGATAAAAGCATATTCCTTTCAGGGTATCTATGAAAATATGTGGAGACGCGTTTTTCATTAGGGGAATACTGCTGAGAATGGTGGGCAGCAGAAGTGCCATTTCTCTAAGATTCAGCTAAAAAAAAATAGGACAAATAGTGAAAACGCACGTATAGACTGAAAATTTTAATGAATTAATAATGACTTGACCTATAAAAGGCTTACTTGTGCTTTTGCACCGTCATTAGCGTATAATACGAGCAGGTAGCGCACTGGTTATGATGCCGTTCTTCAGGTGCACGGTGAGAGTTCGACATTGCATCTGGCTCAGCAATGATCTCATCCCCTCTGGGATAGCGAAATTGGTGCTAGGCTTGTCCACACAGTTCACCTTCTACAGCACAGGTGGGAACGCTCCAACATAGCTATCCCAGGATTCCGAAGAGAACCGACTCGACTAGCATTCAGCGACATTCATAAAGAAGCCGAAAATCCTCAAGCAGAAACCCAATACACGAGCGAAGTACAATGACCTCTATAGATGATGCCAGCGAGAAAATGAGCCGAATGGAAGAAGTGCTGATATAAGCAAACTATATGTGAAGACGTAATGTATGAAATGCAAACTATAAAAGCAACTATAAATATATTGTTGACGTTGAACAGCTTTTTTAATGTTTTTTTTTCCGTCAGTCAAACGTGTCAGGAATTTTAGTGATCAGAAAAGGGTTTTTTTGGTCTTGACTGCTAGTAATTTGTCAAAAAGATCAACGATGTTAGTTAGATGTATAAAAAATTGATACAATAAGTGTTCAGAAATAACCGTGCTGAGTCGTCACAGCGCTAGTTGAAATACCACCGGATCCTCTACGTCGTCAGTTAGTTCGTAACCGCTTGCATGACCATCTATGTGAAACAACAAATTGCGTAATTTGCCCTTACGGCAGCGACGGTGATTGCATGAGTTCAGGTACGATATACCTGATCTCTTGCAAGGATTGCGGAGATGAATATATTGGCCAAATAGGCAGATCTTGTGTATCTATCCGTATAAAAGAACGCCTATATGGCAAACGAAAAGTATGACAAGGTACTCCATTAGGCACGCATAGGATACAAAAGAATAGCGGAAACGATTTTGTAGTTAAAGTCAATATCCTCGCACACGAGACTAAGACACGAACACGCAAACTCCTTGAGGCTTTTTGGATAAATGCCAAAAAACCCGCAATGAATAGCAGGGTGGAACGTCTAGAGGTCACATGCGACCTGGCCCCTTATCTTCGGATCAATTTCTGATGTGAGGTGGCGCAGTCATCAACCGTATGCGACTATAATCAGCTGTTCTAACCTTTCTCATTGGAAGTCATGTAAAAAAGCGGTGAGTTTTTCGGGAAGTTGTTGATAATGTAATTGCTATAGAGTTTTTCGTCTTACTGTAAGTATTACTGAAGTGTTTGACCCAATAAATTGTATATCAGTACACCCTTCCAGGCTCTGAAGAAGGCGATACTGCCGAAACGTCAGCTACTGTTGTGTTGTATTGTATGTTTTCTATGGAACTAAATGTAAGCTGTATAGCAACCTCGCGATTGCTGATCAAGAAAACCATGCATTCATATTCCAATGCCGAGGTTAATAAAAAGTCGATCCTGGGATCTGTAATTTAGCTTAACAATTTAAAAACACGTTGATAATTTTACTGCGGAGGTTAAATGACGATCGATTTGAAAGCTGTTTTGCTATTCGCTTTGTGCTAGCAAACAAAATACCTACTGCTGCAGGGTGGATTGTGTGGCGGCGTTGAGGTGAATCTGATAGGGCTACATATGAAAAGACGGGTGCTTGGAACGTTTCTGAGGCAGTGCAATCTGATAAGGCGATAGACAAAGCATGCGACTGTGACCGCAGATATTTTCGTGAGATAACTGCGAACGAAATGTTAGACATAAGATTATCAAATTGTAATGTGTGGAAAGGTCATGGCAAAAGGATTTGAAATGTTAGACAATAGAGAACATTCCAATGTTCGTGAAGAATGTTCTGTATAGGTCATCCGTTGAAAAACAGACTATTGTCAACGGATGCTCATATCAACAACAGCCGCCTTATATAAAAGAGCTCCGCCGGGTGAGCATGCTTCATTCGTGCGGTGTTCCAGTTACGATAAGATCCATCTCAGTTCATTTACGAAGAAGCCACATCGAGCAGATGGACAACTGTAAACCATCGGCTGGGATTTTACGGCTCTGAAGAAGACGACGAGGTGGAAACGTTAGCCGAAATCAACAATATTATCAACTTCGTGTAAGTTCAACAAATTAACAACATGTTGACTATTAACTCGTGTTCCTTGTCGCCGAATAGGTTTTCTTATATCGCGAAAAGCTTGGTCTTCTGCACTGCGCATTCAAACTACTGTAGATGATGGGGTGTAATGTAAAGGATCTTTCGAGTTAGCAAAAGTAAAAAACAGAAGTCGTTATAATGTTTAAATTTTAAGTAGAAGATAGTCACAATCGGTTCTGTTTCAAGAAGTAAAAAGAAGTGCCAACGATGTACAACAATCGGTAGTTCATTGAGGCGTTCCAAGCTTCTCGCAGCCCTGGAAGCCATAGCAAACCATAGGCGCCGCATATTCTGGTTTCTCACGCCTTCTGTGCAGACCACCGACTCGACTATACCCATCACCAATTCATTTCAACTAGGTATGGTCAGTACGTCTTGAATTTCATGCACGTCATGGGGCTTTTTTTTCCTGCCTATTATTTTTCTCCATAGCAGCAGATGATTCTGAAAACAATCAGGAAAATGGTCAGATATGAGCAAAACTCTGAACATCGGTTGTACAGCGAGCCCGCGATTACCTAAAAAGCTATTCCAACTCTTCCGCCCACTTTGTTTAACCAAAAACCAGCGTTCTAATTTATTGACATAAAGAATAGAAGGATAAAGCTCTCAGCGTTGATCAATCCCTGAGAGATGCGCCATGCATTCGACTTCATTAAGCATCGTTGGAGGTGATTGAATGCATATCTGGCCTTTACAATGACTCGCGGTGGCCAGCCGATGTATCGAGCCAGTGCTGCTATCCTCCCAGACAAGTCTGGTACCAATTTTCCGACTCTGGTAACCGGAGGGTTGGAAGGCCTGGTGGGCCATAGGCGCTGAGATCGATTCTATATGTAAGTTGCAGGGCGCCTTCGACCATTGCGCCACACGCGCCCCTATCGACTTAAGAAGTATTTTCATTCTGTCACATTTTAGGGTGTACCTAAGACAAGTAGTAACAGTGCTTTAATAACTTGTTTCAAGTGGCCTATGTCGACAGCATGTGAGTAGAGATATGGTTTTTTGTTCATAGAAAAATGACTGGTTTGTCAGACTACTTAAGGATGAACTAGAAGAATAGGTTTCTTTCCTTCATTTTTTGAAATTATCTATCTTATCACATCTTCTATTTATCTGTGCTATCTAATTACGTTATTTATCTTGTATTACCTTTGATTACTGAACTTGCACGAGAATGTTATAAAAAGATTTGTTCGGCTAACGTTTCTGCACGTTCATCTCATTCAAAGCCGATTGTCCTGTATAAAAGAGCACTGCCGAGTGACGTTCTCATTCAAATCGATTTGTATATTATGGCTATGAAAGGAACCAAGACAACGAAACGTTAGCCAAATCAACATTTTTGTATTAACTATGTCTTAGCTCAGTCGTCTAGGACAAAAATTGAACTTTCGCTGTTTATCTTAAAGGCGATAGTTGAACTTAGTGGAGAATGCGGAGATTAATAGGAATCCACCTTGAAAAAAGAAGAACGCACAGATTAATAGGAATCCTTCCCAGAAACTACATGAAGACATTGCTCAGCACATTATATGGCGCATTACGTGAAGTTTAAGCTTGCAATCAATGAACCGCCGTCATCCATCTACAATTAACGCAACGCCTCTAACATTTCGATTTTAAGTAAGAGTTTATAAATTAGCTGAAAAAGAGCCTATATACCAAACCAAACACGCATTAAGTGCCATTAGTTGAATGCTTAGACAAATCGAAAAACCATCTTCATAATTCCCAAGTCTGACTTTCTATTAACCTCGGCACTGATTAATAATTTGCTGATATCATGTTAAGCACACTGTTGCTGCATTTTTTATTCACAAAAGCTGACGTTTCGGCGAATTTAGCCTTCTTCTGGATTAGAAAGATCAAGTTGGTTTCAATCAAACCAGTCAAATACTTCAACCACTTCAATAGAAAAACTCCGGAACTTGGATATTAATCGCGTTGGGAACAAAATAGCTTCTCCAATTCGCCGATTTCTGTGAGTCTTCCACTGAGTATTCCATGTGGAGAGCAGCCGTTCAGAGTTCTCATGGATGTGTGATGTGCTTCGCTCACATTAAAATATTAGTCTTAAATACTGAGTGATATCACGCGTGATTACAAGTCATTCCTCCATGCGGTTCATTTTCGGACTCTTGGAATGCATCCAGAATGCATGGAGGGTTTTGCTTGCTGATATTTTAGACTCCTTTGAGGGAATGGTAGCTTCTACAACGTTGCTGAGATATTTGCAAAACTCTGGACTGCAGGTGTCTATGGTGGGGAACAAACGCGCTATTTTCCTTTCCGGGCAGTAACGTGTTCACCATCACACCATGCGGGTCCTTCGTTTTGCCTGTCTCTTAGCTAGTTATACCGATCTTTTGCCATCAGCAGATTCACCACTCTAGAGAGTTGCCGTTCTTGTGCAACAGAGAGAGATTTGTCACCAGGAAACTAGTTTGATACCAGGACGATGATGATTCCTGGTATCGGTTTTCTCTTAGCTGGATTTCCGTCCAGTAGTGAAGGAGCCGTTTTCAGCAAGAAGGCCCTGCCGGTGGGGTGAACTCACTGCAGTAAATCACAGCTCGACAACAAGGAAGAACTTGCTGCCACGAATGAGACTGTAAAGTGTTGGAAGGATTCACATTCATAAGTTGCATAAATTCAAATAAAGTGGAAAAATGACCGATTTTTTTCCAAACTTTTTAAACGAGCTGTGAAGAGCTATTCCAGGTCATCATCGTATCTAACACATGAACTTTTTGCTCAGACGTTTACTAGCTATGATTAGGTCTCGTTAAGTATAACATCGATTTTTGACATTTACTTACGCATTGGTTTCCAGATAGTAATATCAATAGTGTTGTCGAGTTTTATTTCCTCCTTGCGCATGAATGGCGACTGCAGATCGGAGGACCTAACAGGAAGGAGCAATCCCCATTACGGTGAAGTCGGAGATAATCCACTGAGCGATAAGTGACCTTGGGATCTCTACAAGGACGTCAAAGCAAGTGAAAAGCGCTACATGCCTCCTCTCCTATTTATTTGTTGGGAGATTCAAATAATATTTAGTGAATCCATTTGAGTACATATTTACAGCAAAACAGTAATGGACTTGTCTACCATGACAAGAGAAGATAAATAAGAAAGAAGTGATCTGAAGCGAAATGGAACAACATTGAGAATGAATGAAGAATTTGAACGACTAACCCTTAGTCGATGACGTCACCTCTACAGGAGTCATAGAATGAAAAAATAGTGAAGGCACTAGAAATCCGCATATTCCTGCTCATAGCAAATTTTGTCAATTGAAATAAAATTTTGCAATTTACAGATCTCTCGCTAGATAGAAACTATCTTATTCTAGCAAAGCGAAGTTCTAGTTTTCTGAAACGTATGAAACGCATCGTCTTCTTCTTTTTTCGTCTAAAATCTCATAATCCAGACATACAATCTCTTGCAAAAGCCATATTGCATACAATATAGTGATATTAGGCTCCTTAATGAAAAACTTAGAGGACAAATAACACAGTAGTAGTGATGCCGGTCATCACCAGTATGGTGCTAGTTCGATCCCGCACCGAGATAACCAAGGCTGTTATCACTCCAAGAATTAGTACCCAACTGGTCCGTTAAAATCAGCCCGGCTATCTCAAGACTTTAGGAAGAATCGACTCGATTCTATTATGTGGCATTCTATGACATTCAAAATGGAAAGGAAACTCTCAAGCAGCTCCTGAAGCTGCATAAGAAAGTTGGACGGCCTTAGTGGATGATGTGTGCTACGAAACGAATCGACTGTGGGAAATGCTGGGATCTGCACACTAGTCATGAAGATGGTTCGTATAAAAAGAAAGCTGAATCGTTTATCTATGCAGCGACTGCTGTTGCGTTGAAAAATTTAAAACTATAGCTCATTTTTTCAGTCTTCTTAGAAGATTTATTTCTAAACATGCTTAAATCTGAAGGGAAACGATTATTGCTGCAGAACGAAATGCCTTCAAGGAACTGTAAGCTTTTGAGCTCCAGCAGCATAGATAGATGCTAGATAGACAGACAGCAGCTAGATATTGTCGATAAACAAGCTTTGTTGCAAGAGGATTAGTGTGTCCTCCTGGACAATGAAAGGATTGGTTTTCAAGGCGTTATGATAAGTTCTGATTGTTCAAGTATCCTAATAATCACTTAATAGTATAGGCGTTGTTAATTTTAATACCAGTAATTGTAATAGTAGTACAGCAGTAATAATAATAACACTCTTAACCGTTTTATTTAATGCCTATTCTTTTTAATGGCAGGGTATATTACGAAATGCAACTTCAATGATGCTGAGATAATTGCAAAACTCCGGACCGCAGGTGACTGCGATGGGGAACGAACGCGCTATTGTCCTTTCCGGCGAGTAACGCGTTCACCACCACACCATGCGGGTCCTCAGGCCAGCATCATTGAAATAATAACACTGATAATACTTCGAAAGAGTAGATATTGATTAAGCACACCGAAGTTCAAGGAAAGTCGGTTTCGAAGTATTAATACGCTTTGTGCTAGCTAATGACAACACCGACTTCTGCACGATCTGCGCGATGATATATGTCCGGAAAAAAAACAAGTAGTTATCAACGGACATTATCATTATATCCACCATCAGCATCGTGTATAAAAGGGCATCACTGGATGAGTGCGCCTCATGCGAGGAGATGGACCGCTGAAGAAGACCTGACTCGACACGAAGGCGAAGCCGCCACATCGAGACGAATAACAAGCGTGGACCATCGACTCGGATCATCGGCTCTGATAAAAACGAAGACCTCGAAACGTTAGCCGATAATAAACATTATTATCAACCTCGTGTAAGCTCATCAAAGAAAGAGTAGACACTGATAATACTCCATAGCAACCAAGTCTAGGTCTCCATGGACAGAAGGTTTAATCTTTCCTCAGCATGCATATATCATTAATGAACTAACATCTTGTGCAAAACTTTACAACTCCAGCATAAAAAACGTGCTGTGAAGAGATTGGGAGCTCCCTTTTCTCCTTTAAACTTATACAACATTTTAAACCTCTCGCTAATGCCTAGCGAAGAGCTCAAAAACTGAGTTCGGACGCTAAGATTGTAGCTGTGGTGGAATCACTTCCTTATTCAGAACGACAATAACCTGACTTACTGTTGGTGTTCATTTCAGAGCCCGATGATGATGTGGCGGACTCGTCACTTGTAGATGTGTCAGGGCTGGATTTACCTAGAAATAAGAGCAGTGAGATGCTTTGTGCAAATCACTGAGCAATACTGCAGTAAAACGATTACTGTATGAAGCACAAATATTTTTTCATTCTGTTTCATGTCACATGACTCAACATCATATTATGAAGGCCGCACAACCTCTCTCATTCGACTCTTTTCTTCGCACGAAAACCATCAACTTTACGTGGGAATTTGACTATTGGACGCGAGTAGATAGTTTTAATGAACTTAATTTCCACATTCATTTGAAGAAAAACAGAGCAAGCTATTTTTCTAACATCTAAATGCATGGATATGATTCCCGTTTCTAAACAAAGAATTTAATGACATGTCTGAAAAATTCCAAATTCTTCAGTACGCTTTTCTTCTTTGGAAGCGCATTTGGGTAGTACATGTTTTTTTTTGGCTGATGATTATTTTGTCGGCAGCTTAACAGCTGTGCTGTTGAAGTTCATTACACAACAAGTAAGCTCAGTTCCTCTTACAAACGAAAAGAAGTCAAGAAGTCAGAAGCATTTCCTTTATTGTATAGAAGTAGGCACAACATAAGCAAAAAAATGTAGCAGCGCACAATATTGGCCATTGAACGCCATTCTTGCAACACAGTTGTTTCGCTCACTTGGGTACCAGATATTGGACATAGAATAGGTTGATAGAACTTAGATAATAAGACACACAGTTTTAACCGATTCCTCAGCTATATTCTATGTACTCGACTCCATTCGCGGCATCGTAGGGATGACTGAATGTGCATTTGGCCTAAGCAATAACTTAGTTACTTCTATCGATTTGTCACGTCAGTGTTTTCTTTCCCTCTCAGACAGGTCTGGGAGCAATTCACCAACCCCAGAAGAATGGAATGCATGGTAAGCCTGGTTTATGAAGCCGACCTAAACACCATATAGGTATTGCAAATACTTCTAGCCACTGCGCTAACGTTACGAATAGTTCGCGTAACTGTAAGAAATAAGTAGAGCAGAATATCAGTGCAGTAAACGTTTGATGAAAAAAGGTACGAGGTCAGTAATTCGAAAGGCTATCAATAAATGAGGCATCTTGTTTAACCGTAATCATCATGCTATAAAGATTATGTGGCAATTTTTTCCCGAATTCTCGGCTCATCAAATGATACTGACCTATTTCGTGCTGACTGGATGCTATAATGTCAGGCGTAAGTTTTTTGTCGGTAGTTTTTCCGCACATTACGAGATTAAATAGGAGAGTGTAGCGCAGTGGTTAGAGGAGAAATACAACAAAGTCATTGATTCGATTCTGCACCGGACTAAATCAAGCTTTCCATCCTTCTATGTCGGAAAAGCTGATGGCAGATTTGTCGTGGAGGGTAAAAACACTAGATTTTCAAATCGGTGGATCACTGAAAGTCATTATATAGGCCAGATATACAATCAATTCCCGTACGATTCTGCGGATCGAGCTGACTCCGTGCCGCATTCCTAATGTATTTATTTACGCTAAACAGTTTTATCGTTTTATCGTTTTACGACGTCATACCATCTGGGAAGAGGCTTGAACTTCGTGTCTGACTGATGCTGAGTTGAAGCAGATTACTGTGAATGTCATGCCATGTGGTGATTGCTCCAACCAGCTTTCTAGTAATATCATCACATACCATTTCTGATGACTGTACCTGCTTCATAGGAACTGAAATTAGCTCCATCGTTTCCAAGCCAAAAAATGTAGTAAAACGATTTTTCATTTTCTCTTGTTTGCTACTTCTGTGAAATAGCAAATTCTAATGTTTACTTTGAAAAATATAAAACTTCATGAAAAGCCGACTTCATAACGACTTCTTCCAAGAAAAGTCTGAGTATTCTGAGTATCCTAGCAGTGCTTTTGAAACGAAAATAAAGGTAATAAAGTATAAAAGTTTTATTAGAAAGAAAGAGAAGAAGAAAGTGGGAGAGTTTTACCACTGGTTTTATGAAACCATCGCCTCCTTGGAGGTGCTGATGCGGATCGAGCCGGTTCATGACCAAATGCTGCTCTTCGCTCCGAACTGCTTTTTAGTGAGATTTTCTCCTACAATTAATTGGACTCGATTTGTTGATACGATCACCTCTAAATCAATAAAGAGTTTCTCTATGTTCTTCTTTCAAGTCACTAAATTGAATGTCAATAAAATCACAAAAAAAGTCTATTTTAGAAATTACGCCGTATAGTTGTGGTGTGAACAAGTGTCGTCGGTAAATGACCAGTAAGTTTTGCAATCAACAGACTAATCGATCTCAAGAGGAAAAGATAAACAAAGATATTTGGAGAGACTGATGTCCCAAACTTAAGAAAACCAGCTATAGCGTGAAATTTGAACGAAAAATTCATGAAGAGGACAAAATGTGAGCTTGTTTGTTTTGTGCACGAACAAAGCAAAGCCATGCACTCAGTGGTAGAAGCACTTCATTCACTTATGGAATGAAGCGAACAGCAATGAGTCAAGAGATATTACTTTACTAATCAATGGCAATGATCTAGATGAAGTTAATTACAGCACCGCATTCAGACCTTTCAAAATACTCAGTTTAGTGCTTCTGCAGCGCGCCGTTAAAAGGTGACCTACAATATAACATGCTCGCTGGTTCGATTCAACATCCTGAACAAATCACTCCTTTCATCTAATCACGACTAGCAAACTGGTACCAGATTTCTCCCAGAGAATAAAAATATTGACTTAATACACTAACTTCTTAAGTTAGTAGATAGGCCAAACAAGCATTCAATCACCATTTCTCCTTTCGACGTTTTCATCTGGAAACCCAGATAAAAAACCTTCCTAACAAGGATACCTGTGATTCCTTTTGTCAGTTTGTTGCTTAACGTTCGAGAAATTTACAATTAATAAAGGTGATCAATAGTTTTTTATATGACTGAAAAAACGAGTTTGGTATAAACTTGTATTCGGCTAACGGTTCGCCGTCGGATCAAAGGGCCTCTAAGGAAGGGGAAGGTGCCGGTTGTTGTTACCAAGGTTCAATCAAAATCGGTTTTTGAGATACTGTTACATTTGAATTCTATAACTTACAGACCAGTGCCATGTTTTAATACCGGTGTCTGTAGGAATTCTCGGAATTTCAAATATGAGGCACTTTGGCCGGAATTAAAACATCTTCTATTGTATATGACAATTAAACTAGTAATACTTCATTGTGAGATCAATCAATAGATGAACTGTTGTGGAATGATGAATGAAAATAAGATAAGTGGACTGAACCATGCCATTATAAATCTACTACGGAGGATTTTAATGGATAACCTCTAATCAGGTGCCAACTGACAAATGCTAGTTGTCACAATAAAAAGAACGAATGGGAGAACGATCATACGCCGTTCGAAATCAATCGAAATTTTCTCTCATCTGCCGTAAAGTAAGTCTGAATGTTCTCTGGGATGCAAACCATAATGTGAATGAGCGATTTAACGACTGAAGCTGTACAAACAGAGAAAGTCGATGAGAAACGATGAGATTTCGTTTTGGTTTACGTAATCTGTGAGCAAAGTCGAACCGATTGCTTTGAACTGAAGCTTAAGCTTAAATTGTTTCAAACTTTTTGATAGTGCATAGTTATGCTTTCATGACAAGGTAAAAGAAAATTGGTAAAAAACTTGATTTGACCGACGTTTCAGGGTCTTCACCTTCTTCAGAAAATGATCCTGGTGGATTGTCCGCAGTCGCTCCTTCTTTCGATAATCGATCATCAACGAACAATCAGTGTCAATAAGCAACTGCCCTATATAAAAGGGCACTGCCAGTGAGGTTACTTCACTCGGGCGTTGCTCTACTGGATTCGACTTGATGGATCAAGAAGACTCACATCAGAAGAATGGACAACTGTGGGTAATCGACTTGGATCAATCTGGCTCTGAAGAAGGCGAAGGCGCCGAGTCGTTAGCTAAATCAACCTTTCTATCAGTTGCGTGTTAGCTTATCAACGAGAAAAAATGTCATTAATCATGCGAGGTTAAAGGAAAGTCAGTCTTCGAGATATTGTATATGGTTAGTTGCACTGGTAGTACTAGCCCAGTACTAGTATTGATAACTTCGGAAGAGCACAACCAAAACCTTTGCATAGCTGAAATGACATAGCGGAAATAAACGGCTCATCATTTGCATGAACTGAAATGAACGTAGCATTAGGACTAAACCAATGAAAACACGGAAAAGAGCTAGGCACTACACTGGTAGCGACGACTATTCAAGAAAAAAACTGTCGAAATTTTGTAGTGAGCTTGAAACAATTTCACTTCATGTACACATTAAGAGCCCAGTAGAATACCGAAGGTAGGGTGACAAACCTTTAGGTTAGAGAACATTTCACAGTTGGTATCGGTCTTGCAAGTGAACACTATGAAACTGAACGATGTCGACGGTGACGACGACGATGGTGATGGTGAGGATGATGATGATTGTGAAATAACGGTTGATAGAGAACAACTGAATGACGTGAGACTTGTTCACATGCAAATCCGCAGTACTCGGGACAAGTTCATGAATATCTCCATCACTAGCACATGTACGACCTTGTCAATAAGGTGTAACAGGCGCCGCTTGTTCAAATAGTGCAATAAAACCGTGGGCGGAGAAGAACCGTGTCACATGTGTGGGAATGATACCTTGGGTTCATATCCACATCTTCGTTAATATAATCCCAAATCGCTTAACCTTCAATAATGTTGTTTAATAAAATTATTGACTAATCGTCATATACGACAGGCAAAACGTCAATACCTTAAATACCTAAATTTGTGATATCTACCTTAAAAAAAATCCTAAACAGCTAGTTAATTTTATGTATGAGGATGATCTTGAAATGTTAACAAGACTGCAGGAAAAATAACTGAAGCGTCCTGCATTGGTGAATTCCCTAGAAATGCGTCATGAATTCGACTCCATTCGTAGCATCATCGAGGTGATTAAGTGCACACATGGCGTATGCAGTAGCTAAACAGGGCCTAACGACTTATCATGTCAGTGTTCTTCCACTCGTAGACATGCCTGGCAGCAATTTAGCGGTCCCAGAGGGATGAAAAGGCTTGGTTTTCTCATGTCGCTGGATACAAGGCAACGCTAACCACTACATCAAAGGAGTAGGACTACCAATACGTAATGTGTGAGAACAAAGACTAGGTAGTTTAATATTTGTTGTTGTTGAAAACAAGAAGATTCCCTCGCAATGAACTGCGTTTGCGTGCTGTACGAGCAGTCCACAGTGGCAAGGATGTTTGCACCATAGCAGTTCAATAGTTCTCGCATAACGCCACTCTAAACATGAATTATTAGAAAGCTGTTAAGTGCTACTAGATTCGCTTCACTTAACCCGGCTTCAGAAAAAGGACACTTTTTACCCCTAATAAAACTGGTTAAGATGTAATCTTTCTTTGATAAGCTTACATGGGGTGATAAATAAAGCTTTTTTTTATTCGGCTAACGATTCGACGTCTTCGTTTTCGTCAGAGCTGGTGATGTCAGTCGATGGGCCAAAGAAAGAGGAGAATACCAGGTTATCAAAGAAGGATCATAAACTGACTGGTCTTAACGAGGTTAAAAAAGTCGGTCTCAAAAGCTTGAAAATGCTTAATCTGCAACACTTTAATTACACACATTAGGTAAAGCAGTCGAAAGCTATTCCAATGCAGACGGCATTTATATGAATTATTTTGGTAACTTGGAAAACAACTAAGTCAGGGGAAATATAACTTTTATAATTTTGAGATATTTGCAAAACTCAGGACAATAGGTTCCCTGCGGTGGGGAACGAACGCGTTATTATCCTTTCCGGTGAGTAACGCGTTCACCATCACACCATGTGGGCCCACCACCAGAGCTGAAGATTATAAAAGTTATATTTCGCATCATGTCATGCCATTAAAAAATAGGCAGTAAATAAAAGGGTTAAGGCAGCAGACTTTTAAAATTTTCTTCAAACATAATGAAAAGTATTCCTTTAGATAATGGAAGAAAAATAACCAAATAGTTATCGATTACCGATTGCTCTGAACACAAATTATTGCGTAACAATCAATTTTCTTGTTTACCAGCAGATCAATAGACATTCATGCATTGGGCTTAAAATATAAAGGATAAAGGATAAAGCTCTCGGCGTTGATCAATCCCTGAGGGATGCGCCATGCATTCGACTTCATTAAGTATCGTTGGAGGTGATTGAATGCACATCTGGCCTTTACGATGACTCGCGGTGGCCTGCCGATGTATCGAGCCAGTGCTGCTATCCTCTAAGAGAAGTCTGGTACCAATATGTCGACCCCGGAAGGATGGAAAGCTTAGTGGGCCATGGGCGCAGGAATCGTTTCCACGTGCGTGTCGCAGTGGCGCCTCCAACCACTGTGCCACACGCGCCCTGTGCTTCAAATATAGAAAGAAATATTGTGAAATAATTATGTTTCAACAAAACACGTAATAGAGAGTTGCAGGAACACTGTAAGTATCAATAAAAGTTTTCTGACGCTTCAAAGCAAGATTTCGACGTGGTTAGTGATGCCGTTGATCCTCCGAAGCAAAGCGCGCTAGTTCGATTTATGCGGATTGTGCTCTACGAGTCAATTCGGCCAAAAGTCTGCAATCAAGTAACGGAGAAGTATATGGGAGGCGGTTAGGAGTCGATTTCAACAAATAAGCACTATGTCCACTCTGGAAGGACCTGGCAAGCGACCCGTGAGTATATGCAGGCCCACGTTCAGAGCCCAGCAAGGTATACGTGGGTATCAAAAAGCTAAAAATAGTGCAAGAAATAGGACTCATTCTCCCTAAAACCGAAAAAGCCCTAATTCGACAACGTTGGGTTGGACGAGTACGGAGAAGCTGCTGAAATCTCAGGGCCAATAGAAGCTAGCTGAATTTGAAAGAACTAATGTGACGATCTGTACCCACAATGTAAGTACTCTTGCATTCGAGTTCTCGATAGAAGATTTTACCATACAAGCGAGAAGGATAAGGTACAGCGTCATTGGCATGGCCGAGACGAGACGGCGCCAATTATTCAACGCCGTCTATGACACCATTCTTCTGTACGCTAAACAGTCCAAGGTTAGATGGGCCGGACATGTAATGCGTATGCATGACAACTGATGGACAAGAGCCGTTAGGGACTGGATTACCTGGGATGTCAAACGCTCTGCAAGAAGACCACCAACTCGATGGTCAGAGTTCTTCATAAAAGCCTAGAAGAAAGATATCGTGCTCGAGGAGATCCTAGAGCGAGCACAATCCACTTGGGGGATTTTGCGCCCGACGAGCAAAAAGGGAAGATTGACTAGCGCCCGCTCGAGTCACTCGACTATCAACTGGACTAAAGGTCATGCAGATGATACAGGTGCGGCTATCTGAGTGTATCATGGCGACCAACACCATCTATGGTGACTCGCAATTTCAGAAGCTCCACTCTCAACGTGGGAGTCATCCAGTGGAGAGTACGATAACGAAATAGATGATATTACAGTAAATCGAAGGCTACGCCTCACCGATGTTACTATCCCAAAAATCTAAACGAGATCAAATCATCACCTCCTTTGTGCAAGATTCCATTCCTCGCGGAAAGGAGAAAAGTCCGATAAATTCAAAAAGAAAAGTCCCAGAACCACCACAAACTGGGACTTATTCAAATCATTGGCAGGCTCATGTAAAGATGCCGTTGTCGATAACATCGACAAGGAATAAGATCGGCTTACATAACATCTTTACGCTAGCGCTATGAAAGCTGAGAGTTCGAAAGTTACCAAGAGACGTCTGTCTCCAGAAACTCTTGAGCACACACGCCAGTGTAAAATCACACGAGTTGCAAGCAACCGCGATCTAACGTCTGAACTTGCGAAACAATGCAGACAAAAGATAAAAGATCTTAAAAAAAAAGATCAGCAGTAATGATCGAAGTTTTAGAACCTGGAAAAAGCATTCGCAAAGCCCACCGAAGGTTCGCCAATTACAAGACCAAGATGATTGCACTCCGACGCCCAGACAGAATAGTTACAGCGTCCAGAAAGGCAATGGAGATAATCATTCACCAAGATTACTCAGATCTCTTCGATAGCCACGTCCACCTCCCGTCTTATGAAATAAAGGAGGATGGATGTGTTGCTCCACCGATTATCCCTTCTGAAATCAGACATGCTATTTGGTCGGTGAGAAATCGAACAACACCAGGTCCGGACAGGATAAAACCAGAACATCTGAAGAACTTTCCGCCAGCACTCGTAAACACACTGGCTAGGATCTTTACACGTTACCTGTCTGAATGCAGCATTCCAACTCAGTGGAAGACCAGCAAGACCGTGCTACGGTTTAAGAAGAATGACCTACACGATATCGGCAACTACCCACTAAATCTCACAAAAACGGTGTTCATGAGGTCTGGATTGATTTCGTAAGTCCCATTCTCGCTCAACGGAACGAATATCTCCGAATGCTTCAGTTATGTCTATCTAGGTTGGGAAATCAATATGATGAACGACTTAGCTCCAGAGTTGAGATGAAGGAAAAGAGCGGCTCGGGCGGCTTACAAAAACATCAAAGATGTAGTGAAGAGGACAAAGAACACCCGACTCCGTGCCCACCTTTTAGACTCAATGGTTCTTCTTGCTCTAACATATGCGTCAGAAGCCTGGTTGCAGCGGAAGTAGGGTGAAAGATCATTCAGCGTTATTGAACGCGCAGTCGAAAGGACGATGCCAGGATTATCCCGTTCAACACAAGTAAGGAAGAGATCCGAAACTCCGATCTGCGGCAACTATCAAAAATCAAAGATGCTGTTCTATACGCCAAACAGTCGAAGATAAGGTGGGCCGGACACGTAATGCGTATGAATGATAACCGATGGACAAGAGCCGTTAGTGACTGGATTCCTCGGGATGTCAAACGTACTGCAAGAAGACCACCGACCCGATGGTCAGAGTTTTTCACGCAAAGCCTAGAAGAAAGATATGATTCTCGACGAATCCCTAAAGCGAGCAGAACGCACTGGGTTACTCTTGCAGGCGACAAGTTGAAATGGAAGATTTACTGGAGCCTGCTCGTGTCACTCGACGATCAACGGGACTACAGGTTATACAGCTGATGTGTTGAAATACGACAAATCGTCCAATTTAAAATATCTGAACTTTATGCAAGCATGAGCTAATCAGATTTGTTTAGTATATGAAAAAAAGAAAAGATGGAACGTTTAAGGAATAATATGCTATATGTATTGTTATTGCATATGTATTATACTAATAATAAATGGAAAGATAAAGCTCTGGCGTTGATCAATCCCTGAGGGATGCGCCGTGCATTCGACTTCATCAAGTATCACTAGAGTTGATTGATAGATTATTTATAAGCTCTTATAAACTGATCTTGTTTAGCTGATGCGAGGTTAGTATAGGACTTCGTTGTCGTTATCGTTGTTGTTAGTGTTGTTGGTCGATGGATGACGTTTCGGTGATTTCGCTTTCCTCAGACTGGAGACCCACTCGCAACATCACGGCTCTGAGGAACGCGAAATTGCCGAAACGTCAGCCATCGACCATAAACACCAACGACAACGACAACGAAGACCTATACCAACCTCGCATCAGCTAAACAAGATCAGTTTATAAGAGCTTATAAATAATTCTATCAACTATCTATGCCAAGGTTTATAGAAAGTCGGTCTTTTGAGTTATCACTAAAGTTGATTGAATGTATATGTGGCCTATACAAATGGCTCGTAGTCCCTCAGACAGTTCTGCGAATAATTTACAGAACCCGGAGGTGTGGAAGGCTTGGTGAGCCTGAGGCGCGAGGATCGATCCCATAGGTACGTAATATGTAATAAGACAGGTCACCTACGCTGCACGTATCCCTAAAATATGTGTATCTCGTATTAACAATGTATAAGTGTTCAAGTAAGCATATTTTAGTAGTGTAACAAAAAATTACGAACAATCGTCATTTTGCTTAAAGTTTGGAACACTGAGCTACGAAGACTAGGAAAACTGGTAATATCCAATAACATTTCTTTATAGGAAAACATATAGGTTAATTATGAGTAATTCGAATATACAGAGCGAAAATGAAGTAAATTTTCCACATAGCAAACAATTCTTGGCGATTGTAACAAACCCTGTCAAATTCGATTCACAGGTTTCTAAAATTCGAAGGTGACAACATCGACTGAGTGGCAGCCACGTTTGCTAGAAAATTCCAGGCAGAGCATGAAAAATGTTTTCTAATGAAGTCTTCCAGGCACCTTTTCGGAATTCGACAAAGGATTGATTTTTCAGCTAATAAAAACTAAAAGATGTTTCTTCAGTACTAACAGCGCAGTTCTAATGCCTTTAGATACCCATATTTATAATCAACTGTCACCCATGGAAAGTGTGAGAATAATACCATTTGACAACTTCTTGCCTTAGTGACACTATGAGTGCGCGTGTGGCGCGGTGGCTGAAGGCGCCACTGCGGCACGCATGTGGAATTGATTCCTGCCCCCATGGCCCACCAAGCCTTCCATCCCTCCGGGGTCGGCAAATTGGTACCTGACTTGTCTGGGAGGATAGCAGCACTGGCTCGATACATCGGCAGGCCACCGCAAGTCATTGTAAAAGCCAGATATGCATTCAATCACCTCCAACGATACTTAACGAAGTCGAATGCATGGCACCTCCCTCAGGGATTGATCAACGCCGAGAGCTTTATCCTTTTATTACCCTTTAGTGACACTATGAAGCGGGTAGCATGTGATTTCTAGGAGACGATCACAAAAAAATGAATGTTGTCGGATCGTCGGTCACCTTCTCGATCAGGCACTATAAGGTGCTTAAGATTCTTCCACGATGATAACGACTCTCGTGACGGAGAAGAATGTTATTACGGCTAGTCGAATGGCCATTAAAAATTGATGTAAGAGGTCGGCTCCAGCTACGCGGAGTCGTACTAAACATCCAATTTTGATCAATTTCTCAGCCTGCTAGCATTTATTTTCACTTCGCCGTTTTAATTTCATGGCAACGAGTATTTCTTGGTGTCGAAGTGATTGTAAATCACGGTTTTCCCTCTGTAAATTCATCCAGGCTGAGAGAAAGAGAGACAAAAGAGGAAGAATGGCACTTTCATTGAGAACGATAAATAGAGCAAATTTGTACCATAGGTGGGCGAACAACTGTATCAATAGTGTTGCTTTTTCAAAGGAATTACCAGAAAGAAATCGCCAACTAGTATCGAAGTAGGTTACAGTAAGAAACTTCAATTAATGATAGGTAAAAATACCTCACAAATAAGACCAAGTCAAACAGCACCTACATGTCAGACAAATTCATCATCGACAATACGTAAATCACCTGCATCATCTGTAGTCCCGCTGATCGTTGGGTGACTAGAGCGGGCGCTAGTGAATCTTCCACTTTTCCCTGTCGCGTGCAAGAGTAGCCAAGTGGGTTCTGCTCGCTCTAGGGACTCATCGAGCATTATATTTTTTTTCTAGGCTTTGCGTGAAAAACTCTGACCATCGGGTCGGCGGTCATCCTACAGTGCGTTTGAATTCTTGAAGAATACAGTAACTAACGGTTCTTGTCCATCGGTTGTAATTCATACGCATTACGTGTCCGGCCCACCTTACCTTCGACTGTATGGCGTACAGAACAGCATCTTTGATTTTTGATCGCTGACGCAGGTCGCAGCTTCAGATCCCATTCTTTTTTTGTGTGAAACGAATACTCCTAGCATCGCCCTTTCGACTGCGCGCTCGATAAAGCTGAGTGACCATTCATCCTGCCTACGCAGAGACCAGGTTTCTGAAGCATACGTTAAAGCAGAAAGAACCGTTGAGTCGAAAAGGTGGGCACGGAGTCGGGTGTTCTTTGCTCTCTTCACTACATCTTCGATGTTCTTAAATGCTCCCCACGACACTCGTTTCCTTCTGCTGAGCTCTGGAGCTAAGTTGTTCATTATGTTGACTTCCCGACCTAGATAGACATAACTGAAGCATTCGGAGATATTCGTTCCGTTGAGCGTGAATAGGGCAAACAAAACCAATCCGTTCTTCATAAACATCGTTTTCTTGAGATTTAGTCGAAGACCAATCTTTCCACATGCTTTATCAAAGTCCGCAAGCACACGTTCCGCTTGGCTAATGTTTGGTGTTGTAAGGACGATGTCATCAGCAAAGCGAAGATGAGGTAACTGCCTACCATCGATTTTCATTCCCATATTGTCGCATTCCAATTTTCACATGACGTTCTGGAGGATGGCGGTAAATAGTTTCGGCGAGATTGCATCGCCTTGCCCAACCCCTCTTTTGAGGCGGCGACTTCTCTTTTGACGTCAATGTTAATATTGTTGTAAAATGGTGATACCTTGGTTGTGAAATTTTTGTACAGCTCACGAAGAATCTTTATGAACTGAGTAGGAACTCCTTGACTAGCAGGGGCTTCCATGACTGCTTCTACCTCAATTGAATCACAGGCCTTCTCTAAGTCGATGAAAGTGAGACAGAGCGGTCTTTTGTACTCTCGCGATACTTCAATGAGCCTTGTTAACGTGTGAATGTGGTCCATTGTACTAAATCCTTTTCGAGACCCTGCTGGCTCATGTGGCTGTCCTTCATCCAGTGTTCTGTCAATCCTGCTTAGGATGACACGAGTGAAAAGTTTGTAGACGACAGCAAGCAGATTGGGCGATAGTTGCCGATATCGTGTAGATCACTCTTCTTAAACAACAACACGGTCTTGCTGGTCTACCACTGAGTAGGGACCTTGCATTCAGACAGGTAACGTATGAATAGCCGAGCCAGTGTGTTTACGAGGACTGGCGGAAGGTTCCTCAGATGTTCTGGTTTTATCCTGTCCGGACCTGGTGCTGTTCGATTTTTCACCGACGAAATGGCATGTCGGATTTCGGAAGGGAGAACCGGTGGAACAGCATATCCATCCTCTTTTATTTCATAAGACGGGAGATGGACGTGGCTATCGAAGAGATCTGAGTAGTAATCGTGGATGATTTTCTCCATTGTCTTTCTGGACTCTGTTATTGTTCCGTCTGGGAGTCGGAGTGCAATCGTCTTCGTCTTGTAATTGGCGAAGCTTCGGTGGGCTTTGCGAATGCTTTTCCTAGGCTCTACAACTTTGACCATTACTGCTGCTTTTCTCCCTTTAAGATCTTTTTTGTCGCTTGTCTGCATTGTTTCGCAGGTTCGGACGTTAGTTCGCGGTTGCCTGCAGCTCGTGCGATTCCACGTTGGCGTATCAGCTCGAGTGTTTCTGGAAAAAGACGTCTCTTAGTAACTTTCGAACTCTCAACTTTCATATCGTTAACGTGAAGATGTTGAATGGGCCGATCGTATTGCTCGTCGATACTGTCGACAGCGGTATCTCTCAACATTCGACTAATGAGTTGAATAAGTCCCAGTTTATGGTGGTTCTGGTACTTCGATTTTTGAATTTAGCGGCTTTTTCTCATTTCCGCGAAGAATGAAACTTTGGGTAAAGGAAGAGATGGTCTGATCCCGTTTAGAATTTTGGGATAACAACGACATCGGCAAAGCATAGCCTACCATTTACTGTGGTATGATCTATTTCGTTATGGTGCTCTCCAATGAGAGACTCCCAGGTTCAGCTTTGAGGGTGGAGCTTCTAGAATCGCGAGTTGCCTTGAATAGTCCTAGTCGCCATCATAAACTCAGAAAGCCACTCACCCTGTTCGTTCCATTCTAATCTGTCGTTCTCAATGTGACGTTCCTGAGACGTTCTTTTTGGTCCAATCTTGGTACTGAGATCTCAAATGATGATCTGGAAGAATTTATGGTCGAAGAAACGACGAAGATTGTCAAAGCCGGTGTTGATCCACATTTTTTTAATCGTAAACGTCCGATTCGGGTTTATGCTGTTCGAATGAATTGATGTTCATGGACAAACTCGTGTTGACGAGAACGCCGACCCCGCCTGCCCCTCTACTGTCGCATGTTCCGAGGAACAGATCTTCGCCGGTTTCATTAACAGCATCGAATGGGTGGCGTCGTCTCGTCTCGGCCATGCCGATGACGTCGTGCCCTTCTTGCTTGCATAAGCTATTCTTCTATCGAAGACGCGGATGCAGGTGCACGTGCATTGTAGTTACAGATCGTCACCATAGTTTTTCGTGGTCCAGCCAGCTTCCATTGGCCCTGGGATATTACACCCTCTCCGTACTCATCCTACCCAATGCAGCCGAACAAGGAACCGTTTAGGATTTAGGAGAATGTGGCCCTTTTCTTTTACTATGTTTAGCTTTTTGATGCCCACCTATAGCTTGCTGGGTTTTAAACGTGAGGGTTGGGTATACTCGCGGGTAGCTTGCCAGGCTCTCCCAGAGTGAACATGGAGCTTATTTGTTTGGGGCGACTCCTAACCGCCTCTCATATAATTCCCTGCCACTTGATTGCAGAGTTTTGGCCGAACTGACTCGTAGAATACTATCCGCATAAGCGAGAACGCACCCAAACACGCATGCATGAATACGCCTAGCGTATACAGAAAGTGTGTACCAAATCGGCGCAGCAAAAACAGGGAGACCATCCCTGGATCCATCTGCGTCTCATCGAAGCAAAGGCCGCTTTTGGTCAGCGATTAACTCCCTATTCGCCACCTGGGGATACGCCACGTATCCTTGCGACTAACCGGCTCGAGATCCCTTAAATGAGGAAGATTAGTGGTCTTTTCATTCAACCCCTATTTATTATCTCTTTCTCTTCCCCCTCTCTTCTCCGTCACCAGATTTCTTATTATACCGACCAAGAATAATGGTGAGTACCACGGAGATGGATAGAACCAAAGTTCCAGCATCGTTAGAACCATGTTCTAGTGGAAAAGAACAGTTTCCTCATTAATTTTCGAATCGCGTGGGAGAAAATGACAAGAAAATAGTCATATACGTCAGTTTTTTTATCTCTATTCGAAATTTAATCGTTATGACGATGAATAACATTTTACTGGCAGACTCAACAGTGAGGGAAATGTTGGCAAATGCCAGTTGACATCCTAAGCTCGAGGCAACTGCGCTTTATCAGCGGTGACTTCATCTATTCGGCGTCCATTCGAGTAACATCAATGCAATCGAATAAGCTTGAGAGTGAACTGACCTTTTCTGGCATCAGGAGTTTAGCGGCAAGCAGTTGGAGTTTGTGAAGGTAAACGACTGGTTGCTGTTGTGGGTAAATACTATCGTATTCGAAGGCAATTTCTTAGCAATTAGCGTGGTTCGAGGTAGTTGTCACATGAAATTAACAGCTCTACAATGAGTAGACGTGAGTGGCAACATTAGATTTTGGGCACATGGATTGTAAATTATCAACGCAATAGATCATACGGTAGTAGTGAGAGAAATTCTCAGCGGTTTAAAAAAAGGTGATGATAAAATGGTTACTGTCAAATACAAATATACCAATGGATAGAAATTTTGCGTAGATTAGCGTGAATCTCTCGTGATGGTGTCTTAATTCTTGGCAGATCTCACTGATATTTTTAAATTCTCTTTCGCAGCAGTTTTTTCACGATTTAGGAGGTGAGAGATCCATTTGCTGGAAATAAGACAGTCTTAAGCACGTTCTTTTGGACGCAGTTCCGCCTTTTGAAGTATTTCAGTGACTGGACTTTGTTCAACGAAAGTCGGCTGTTATAGTGCATAATACTTCATTTCTTCTGATGACACGGGTGGGTGTGGCGCAGTGATTGGAGGCGCCACTGCGACGCGCACGTGGAATGCGCTCATGGCCCACCAAGCCTTCCATCCCTCCGGGGTCGGCAAATTGGTACCAGACGTGTCTGGGAGGATAGCAGCACTTGCGCGATACATCGGCCGGCCACCGCGAGTCATTGTAAAGGTCAGATATGCATTCAATCACCTCCAACGATGCTTAATGAAATCGAATGCATGGCGCATCCCTCAGGGATTGATCAACGCCGAGAGCTTTATCCTTTATCCTTTATCTGATGACGTCATATTGTACTCAAGCAATGAATTACCTCCGCAATGTTGAAAGGATGTGCAAAACCTATAAAAAATGATAGGTTTTATATCTTGCTCAATAAATGCACCTAATTTTTCAGTGTTTCCTCTTTCTTCTCCACTGAACTTAGGTGTGCCGAACTTTGTCCGTGCTTAGTTCCTCAAGAAAAATTGGAGTAATAACATCAAAGGAATTCACCTGTATCACCTGTAGGGTCACCTTCTTCAAATGTTATCATGAACGAAGTGACGTCTATTTGAAAATATTGTTAAAGTGCTGCTGTGGACGGTTTGCTATGTTAAAGCCTTCTATTCAAGAAATCTTGCTGTTAACAATCTCGCAGTTGCTCATCATAAAAACAGTACAATACGTTCACCAGTGAACTATTAAGACTAAAAGGATAGAAGGATAAAACTTCAGGTGTTGATCAATCTCTAAAGGAAGCGCCATGCATTCCACTTCACTAAGCATTGTTAGAGGTAATCGCATGCAGATTTAGTCCATATCATGATTTTAGGTCTAGTACTGATGTATCAAATCAGTGTTGCTGTTTACCGTTAAAACAAGTCTAGTAGCAATTCACAAGAAGGATATATGGCTTGGTATACTTGGGCGTGCGCTCGCCCAATAAACCACGTCTGTATCGCAGAGCACCCAGGTGCCCCGCTATTGAGATTACTGCCAGTTTTTTCGTCGAGAATGTCAAGGTTTTCTGAAGGTCATTTTAAAAGTATGTTGTTACAAAATCTCAACCTCCCAACGGTTTACCGCCTCATCGCATCTGGAAGGTGTTCCTGGGTATCGGGCTGCGATGCGAAGCGGGGGGACTCATCCCACTAGCACGTCTCTCAAGCTGAGAAGGAGTCCAGTGTTTCTATCAAGAAGCCCAGCTAAGAGTAAACCAAAAGCATGATTTACCACTGTCTTGGTTTCAAACTAGTCTAATGATGGTAAATCTTTCTTTGATTCGCAATGACAATGACTGGTGGTGACGATTTTGGGCAGACTTTGGCCGGGCTGACCTTCGGACTACGGGGAAACAATGGTCAAACCAGCAAAGCTTGAAAAATGGAAAATGTGCGGGTCCCGCACAACCAGTGAGGACTGACCGTCTAAGTACTGTTATAGAATGATCTATTATTTTATGCTTACCGAATAATGTAAAACAGCTAGCGCCTCGACCAGGTCACCGCACGACCTGGAGATTGCGTTGTAGACATTGGTGGCATGTAGATGCTTTAGATCTGCCATATACTGCCGCCTGTCTTAACCGAAGCAATGGATAGAGTTGCTGTAAAGAAAGAAACGGAAAAAAAGTGAAAGTAACGATTATGAGAGCTGACAGCAAAGCAAAGTAACAGTGTTAAAAATATGAAAACATTAAAAATATTGTAAAGAATAAAAACATGGATGAGAGAAGCAAAGAAATGGCCTGGTTGGTGCGTTAGATAAGCATGCGAGCTCGCGATGAAGGCAAACGCAGGTTCAATGCACAACTGAGGTTCCGAGTTTTGCTCATGTTTGAGCATCGTTGTAGTTGTATTTCACATCGTACCCTGTCATGAAAAATAATAGCCACTAAAGAAAAGTTAAGGCAAAACTAGTAATAGGTTCTATCAGCAATCGTGATGGCACGTGATGGAAGCAAGCAGGATAGAATCATTTCGCGTAGTGGTCGGAGGTGCCCTGCAATACACATGTGGTCGAGTCCAGCGCCCCTGGCCCACCAAACCCTCCATTCGTCCGGTTTCGGTAAATTCGTACCACACTAGAAGCACGGGCTCCATACATGGGTGTGCCACCGCGAGACATTTTAAAGGTCATGTATGCATTCAGTCACCTCCAGCGATGCTTTATGAAGTCGAATGCATAGCGCATCGTACTGGGATTGATCAACGCCGACAGTTTTATCCTTCTGCGGTTTACTAACTAGCACTCGTCACCAGGAATGATGTGGAGAGCTGAAATCGGCATTGAACTCAGTTAAGCTGAAGGTCCAGTATAAATCACAATTCAGTCACACAGTCAAATATTATATTATATTATTATATTATATCATATTATTACTATTTTAATATTGTTAAATTAATTTATTTATTTATTAATAAATTAAATTAATTAATAAATGAGGGTTTTTAGCAATGTTTACCTGAGTTGATGAAAATAAACAAGATTCTAACTAGCAGAGTTTATTTGATCAAAAATCACCAACGAACACACTACAACACAATGAATACAAAATTTTTGCAGTCATGCCAAAGGTATTGAAAGTCACGAGGATCGACCTGAGATTAAGGATAATCGATCAGCTCTATCACCTGTAGTCCCGTTGATCGTCGAGTGAGCCGAGCGAGCGCCAGTAAATCCTCCATTTTTCCCTGTTGCGTGCAAGAGTAGCCCAGTGGGTTTTGCTCGCTTTAGGGACTCGTCGAGCATCACATCTTTCTTCTAGGCTTTTCATGAAGAACTCTGACCATCGGGTCGGTGGTCTTCGTGCAGTACGTTTGACATCGCGAGGAATCCAGTCACTAACAGATCTTGTCCATCGGTTATCATTCACACGCATTACTTGTCCGGCACAGCGTATCTTCGACTGTTTGGCGTATAGAACGGCATCTTTGATTTTTGATCGTTGACGCAGGTTGGAGCATCGGATCCAATCCCTTACTTGTGTGAAACGGGATACTCCTAGCATCGTCCTTTAGACTGCGCGTTCGATAACGCTGAGTGATCTTCCATCCTGCTTACGCAGCGACCAGATTTCTGACGCATACGTTAGGGCAGGAAGAACAACACATTTATTTCCAACGTCAAATGCTTTGCCAAAGTTCACCATTTCGTTTCACTGGTACCAAATAGGTTTCCTGTTATGCTTTTCATCTTAAAGGACTATTTACTTAAGCGTGAAAAACTATCTGAGAGCGATAATTTGGACAGAAATCGAAAATTTTAGAGTTAATAAGTCTTATTTGTGTTTCTTTTGTAGGAAAAATTTTAGAGGACAACCTGCCACTATGAAATGTAGAAAAGGATAAATTTTATGCACGACTGACGGACTTTATTCTTCGTACTGAAACACTATGACACTTTCAACCATTCCCAGTCGAGGGATAAAATATGCGTGGCTCAGATCAAAAAATCGGTCTAAGATATGGCGCGAGATCACACGTGCTCGCAAAGCACTGGTCATTGCAGTTCATTGCTGGATTTTCTGAGTTTATTGAAAACGTTTCAACGCTTTTACACGTTGAGGTCTTGCATTCCTGTGAGAGCATTTTGAATTATACTTCAATTCTTCTCCGTAATGTCTCTGAGTCCTATGCGTGCTTCGTGGAGTTTAAGTCTTACTATCCTTTATATTTTGAAACGTTTGAGACCAGTATTGATTAGTCGATGAAGATCATTTCATCTTCAAAACGACGCCGATCGCTTGCCTTACAAACATACGCAAAAAAAACGAAGAAATCGGCTGCAGAACTTCGCTTCTGCTACCTATTAAACCTTTTCAGAACTTAAATTTCAAGTTCGAACAACGTCAAGAGATTAATTAGTACCACAGACGGTCTGCGCTTCACTGCTCTCACTACAGAGTTTGCAAGAAATTCAAGTCAATACGGTGAACTCACATCCGAATAATCTTTTCTTTTATTCCATGCCTAAAATGCCTTCCTATGGTTTTCATACTGCTCGCCACCCTATGCCCATTTCTGATGTTAACTAATTTTTCAAATAATAGTGAACAACCAATATGTATTCCTTCTTAATGAGCTTACACAAAGTTATTTATCAACTTCGTGTAAGCTCATCAAGAAGGAATACATATTGATTACTCACACCGGGGTTAAAGGAAAGACGGTTTCGAAATAATAGTGAAGTTTTGTCATCATTGGTGAGCTATATATAGTACAGCTTCTAATTTTTCGTGAACATTAAGTTTCACAGATTTATTATAGAAGAATCCACTTATGCGATTGAAGTTAGCTTCCACTTAGTTAATTTGTCAAATGTTTACTATGGTTAACCTTACGTCGTTAGCTTAGCGAAAACCATGAACTGGCCGTCAAACGATTTTTACTCCTTTGCCCTCGCAAATCTGCTTCACTAAACACCTTCAGTTATGAGAATAAACGGTTTAGGTGGTGTTGGTGTTTTCTAAAAAAAAATTCCTTGAATGGACATATCATGATCTCATTGTTGAAATTTTGGAAGGAATGGAGTTTGCTCGCGTTCTTCATCTTTGCTTCTAACTTCGTTGCTAGCAAAAACATTGTTTCTGCTCGATGAATGGTATAAGTAGAAATATCTCGAACTAAAGCAATACTTCGAACAAGTTTCTTTCGCTATGACGCCAGTGAAGGGGGTTTAAAATGCTACGAAATGCTGTTTATTAGTACAGACTTTCATCGTAAACCTCATCTAGACTACAAATACCAAAAACAATTGTGAAAGTTGCACATATCGAGCCTAATTTCTTCTCTTTTCCATTAAAAATTGTTTCATTGGAAAGGTAAGATAGCCATGAAGTACCATCAATGTAGCGCTTTTCAAGTATTCAAGAAGAATCCTACTGGAGCAATTTTTTCATGTCTCATCACAGAGGCAGAGGTTTAGACAAATGTGATTGAGAAAAGAAGAGAAGGTAAAAAAAAAAACTTGGGGAGCAGTTTTAAGTTGTGCTTTTCCATTAGTATGGATGTCGTTCAAAGATTCACTTTTATCTTAAATTTGCTCTCTGAACACAATTTGTGGAAATTTATTGAATGATGCCTTTCTAGTTTTTGTCATGACAAGTCTGTTCTAAACAATGTCACCACTATTGCTTTAGTAGGCATATAGATATGCTCCCAATCGATATCTCTGTATATCGTCACCCTACTGTGACTTCGGTCATCCCTTACGGCAGATTTCTGTTTCCCTAAGAAAGTGTAAAACAACATCAATAGAAGTGCAATCTGATTTCAGCCAGCCAGTAGCACTCTGGGTGCTACACGCTAATTGCCGCCATTCTTCAAGCAAACCACTTCGATTGAAGAGTATGGCGGATGTATTGAAGGGCTACAATTTAGTGCTGGACACAAACTACTGTTTATAAAAGCTAATGTAAAAGATAGAGACAAAAATCCTCTAATCAACAACAGGAATAATAAGATTTGTTAAAACCAATTAATATAGAACTATTCACTCTTGGGGGATAACTGAGGAAATACGGCATTTTAATCATGATGAAAGAAAAACCGTGAAACCGCGTCCAGGGTCATCGAAGTTTGTCGGAAATACCACTTGCCTCTAGTCCTGACCTTTGTCGGCTATGAAAAAGCGTTTGACAGTGTCGATACGAATCCATTCCTCTCGGCACTCGACCAAGGAAAAGACTTGTCCTACATAAGAACTCTGTCCGACCGCTATCGGAACTGCACTACTACAAAAATATAGCTTTTCCATCGACCTCTTACCATACCCATAGGAAAAGGGATTCGACAGGGCAACATAATATCGCCAAAGTTGTTCAGTGCCGCACTGCAGTGGATCATGAAGTTACTCGATTGGGATGAGAAAAGCATATTCATTGATAGAATATTCCTATCAAATCTTCTTTTCGGCTACGATATCCTCGTCTTCTCAAGAAGTACTAACAAAGCAGAGACGATGATCAACGAGCTCAACGAAGCGGGAAAAGTGATCGGACTTTGCACAAATCGAAAGAAGACCCAGTTCATGAAAAACCAATGGTGCGAAGGCGAAAAAATTGAATTGGATGGTTCCCTCATTGCAGAGACCACCTCGTACGTATACCACGGGCGATCAATGAACATGGAAAACAGCATGAAGGAAGAGCTAGATAGAAGAAGGAGAGCACCTTAGCCCGCATTCGGGCCTCTCAAAGAGGCCACCGACCAACTAAAGGACCCGAATATCCGCGCTCATCTTTTCGACTTTACGGTTCTCCCAGCGCTCTGCTATGCTGCAGAGACGTGGGTCGAAAAAATTGAATTGGATGGTTCCCTCATTGCAGAGACCACCTCGTACGTATACCACGGGCGATCAATGAACATGGAAAACAGCATGAAGGAAGAGCTAGATAGAAGAAGGAGAGCACCTTAGCCCGCATTCGGGCCTCTCAAAGAGGCCACCGACCAACTAAAGGACCCGAATATCCGCGCTCATCTTTTCGACTTTACGGTTCTCCCAGCGCTCTGCTATGCTGCAGAGACGTGGGTTGATACTTCAACAACGTCAAGAACTCTTCGCACTACTCACAGTGCGCTTAAGCAATGTTTTCTGAAATATAACCGGCACTTTAATGAAGCTGAGATATTTGCAAAACTCTGGACCGCAGGTGTCTATGGTGGGAAACGAACGCAATATTGTTCGTTCCGGGGAGTAACGCGCTCACCACCACACCAAGCGGATCTTTCGTTTCGCCTGTCTCTCAGCTAGTTCTATCGATCTTTTGCCATCAGCAATCACCCAACAGCGGGATTTGAATTTTGCAAATATTTCAGCAAAGTTATATTTCGCAATATATAACCTGCCATTAAAAAGAGTAGGCAGTAGACAAAAACGGTTAAGATTGTGATTATAACTAACTGGATTCATTGCCGAATTGTGTTCCCCAGATCAATCCCGCTGACGGGTGGTTGCTGATGGTAAAAGATATCTAGAACATATACTTACACTTACAGAGCAAATTATGAAGACGACATGCTCCTCGAAAAGCTGGACAGGATGTGAAGAAAGAAAAAAGTAAGGAAAACCAATAGGTCATAAGTAATGCAAATGAAAAACGAAGAAAGATTCCTTTCTCATCTTTTGAGAGGTCAACAATAATTGAACAATAAGACCAGCAGAATTACTCCAAGGGATATCCATCCTCTAAAGTGACCAACGGCGCGTGTAGTGCAGTGGTCGGAGGAGCCCTGCCATACACATGGGATCGATTCCCAAGCCCCTGGTCCATAAAGCCTTCCAGCCCTCCAAGGTCGGCAAATTGGTATCAGACTTGTCTGGGAGGATAGCAGCGCTGGCCTGATACATCGGTAGGCCACCACGAGTCATTGTAAAGGCCAGACATGCATTCAATCATCTCCAAACGATGCTTAGTAAAGTCGAATGCGTGACGCACCCCTAAGGAATTGTTTAACGCCGAGAGCTTTATCCTTGTATTCATTGAAGCGACCATATCTGCACGTTCGGAGGCTGCATTTATGACTCTGTACCTGGTCTGTATCCGTTGTATTGGCAAACAAATACGGTTCCAGCAAACGAGATGATAACTGAAATGAATGCTTAATGCAGTGGTGTTAAATAGGGTTTCGGAAAGCGCCAAAAGAGTATCTTCCAAATATTCTAAGTCCATGAATTTCTAACGCTATTTTTCTGCTTTGAAATTAAGCAAAACACTCAATTCACTGGATACCAGGATTTTTTACGATATCTTGAAGAACGAATAATTGTCGAGGTCAGTACTATAATCATGAGAACACTGAGACCTCTAAGCGCCGGAATCTACGGTAGACGGTTCGAAGGAAACAAATAACGCCTGTGTGAAATGAGAACCTCAACCTGGTGGGGTAAAAATAAAATAATAAACGTACACTGATTGGTTGGAATGCGGATATTCCTCCAGTACTTATTGCACTAGATTATCTCACAGAGATGTTTTCCATGAGGTCCGCCTTCACAATGTGATCTATTACAACAGTAAAAGAGCTACTTCAGCAATGGTCGGCTGCGGTAATAAAAAGCTTCGAAGGTTGATATAACAAAACTAGCAGTAGTTACTAGTCAAAGGCTCGACATAATTACACATAAGAGCTCTTTGTTGCCTCATAATGGATAGAAAGTGCTCTTGTGTGAGAAATGACACTTCAGCTCCGAGTGAACCACAACGGGGAGTCATTTGTCAAGCGCTATCCAAAGTCCTTATTACATCTGGTTGAAATCTGACACCGATTTAATCAAAACGCCTTAGTATCCGTGGTGTCTAAATATCTTAACCCCGTCAGTTTTACACTGAAACCAACACAAAAGAAGAACACAAAAGATAAAAAACAGTAACTAAGCACATATGTTAATAATGGAATGGAGCTCTTTAATGTCGTGGCGGAGCTAATTTAATTTTCTATAGTATGGATATATATTCACAAGCGTTTCATTTGCGCGTTTTGTAGCAGAGTTACACAATGTCTTCAATCACAAGACATTTCTATGCTTAGTTCCGCCCAAGGAGAATTATCAACTATGATTAAATTAATCATTTGCAATCTCTGAATCTTTTGTCCTTTAAGATGCCAAAAACCCGTTAACATATGGGAGTAGCCAGTCTTTTTAGACTAGGTATTAAATTTTCTACCAGGAAAACTACTGGAACAGGAGTCTCAATGCACTCTTCAAAGGAACAGAACACTGTTTAGCATACACCGCCGGATTCCCGCACCTTGTTATTATACCCACCTACATCCTACATATCCACATTCGTAGGCCCTGAAGGCAAGTTAGAAAACGAGACTTAGATTGCGGCGCCAGTTCGACTAGGCTCAACATCGTTTTGTGCTCCGTAAACTACTCCCGCTAAAAAATTATTGCTGATGGGATGGTTAGCGTAAAAAACTGGCTGATGGCAATCTAGAGCAAGGGCATCGGTGGTGCTGTGGGTAACAACGTGACTCCTGGAAAGATTAATCGCGTGTTCGACTCTAGCCTGCTGTCAAAGTTTTGAAAACATCTCAGCACCATTATGATTGTATTTCATATGACACTCTGTCATGGAAAAATTAAGGCGCTGTGTTGGGAATCGAACCAGCTAGTACTTTTTCTAGGAGCTAATGCGTTGACTACAACACCGTGGAGGTCTTTGGTTTCGACTTCCTCTCAGCCGTGTTTTAACCTGTAGATCGTACCCGAAGTCAACGTTAAAGGATAAAGGATAAAGCTCTCGGCGTTGATCAATCCCTGAGGGATGCGCCATGCATTCGACTTCATTAAGCATCGTTGGAGGTGATTGAATGCATATCTGGCCTTTACAATGACTCGCGGTGGCCGGCCGATGTATCGAGCCAGTGCTGCTATCCTCCCAGACAAGTCTGGTACCAATTTGCCGACCCCGGAGGGATGGAAGGCTTGGTGGGCCATGGGCGCATTTTCACGTGCGCGCCGCAGTGGCGCCTCCAACCACTGCGCCACACGCGCCCTGAAGTCAACGTTAACGGGATTAATTTTAGGAGCACACATCGGCATTTAACACGGCTGAGCTAAAGGTGTAGTATAAATCACAAGGTAGTATTTTATTTTTTTATCTGTACGCAAACTGACGTTTTGACGAATTTCGTCTTCTTCAGCGCCAGGAAAGGTCAAGTTGACAGCAATATATCCTGCCACCGAAACCTCAGCTGCGTGCAAATAAAGAAATAAAACAACACCTCGTGTTCGACAAATAGAAATATAAAGAATTATTCAATCAATGGTGAGGTTAATAGAAAGCCGGTCGTTGGAGTTATCACAAGGTAGTATCTCTTGTTTGTTGCCTATTCCTCTGTCATTCCAAGGTATATTTCGAAATATAACAGCAACGATGCTGAGATGTTTGCAAAGCTCCGGACCCCAGTTGTCTGCGGTGAGGATCGAACTCGTTATTACCCCTTCCGGTGGCTGATGTGTTCACCACTATACCATGCAAATTCTTCGGGTTATATTTCACAACATGCCCTGCCATGAAAAAGAATGGGCAGCAAATAAAAAATGATTGGGTTAAACAGTTATAAATCATTTAGACTGTTCTGTTTACATGACGTCCCAATGGTTTACCGCCTCATCGTGGCTTGGAGGTGTTCCTCGGTGTCGGACTGCGATGTGGGATTCACCCCGTGGTGGGGTCTCCCAAGCTGAGAAGGAGTCCGGCGTTTCCATCAGGAAGCCTAGCTAAGAGTAAACCAATACCAAGATCCACCACCGTCCTGGTATCAAAGTCGCATGGTGGGAAATTTTCTCCTGATCCACAAGGGCTGCAACTGCCTATGATGGTGAGGACCTGGGGCAGATTTTGGCCAGGCTGACCTCGGAATTCCAGGGAACCAGATTGGCTTAACCAGCAAGTCACCTATAAATGGTGATTATGCTAGGGCCCGCACAACCAGTGAGAAACGGCCGTTCAAGTGACAAGTGTCATGTTTGAATGAGGTTGTGATATAACCCTTATTTGGCTAAAATTTCGATGTTTTCGCGTCCATCGGAGCATGGTATTCGAATCGATGCTCCACAGCTGTTCTTCATCGCTTTATGGGTCGCCGTAATCGTATCGAGTCGAGTCGTCTTGAGGAAGCACCGTTCAATTGAAGTAAGCTCAATTCCTAGCACCGATTTTCTGCTAACCTGGGAATTCATCAAGTAATTCTTCGTTTTCTTAATGAGCAGACACAGGGTTGTTAACAAGATTTGTTTAGTAAAATACCGGCTGGCGTCTCAGCGGTTTCACCCTCTTCTGAGCCGTTTTTGTCGCTTGTGTGTCTTGCAGTTATTAGTGCAGACTAGCTGCACAGAGTCTTACATGTGTAAGGAAAGAGTTTTTGAACACACATGAGAAAAAACCGAGGAATTTTGTTTATTAATGGTTCCATATTTAAATAGTCACGCGCTATTTAGTACTAAACAATGCGAATAAATTTGTCACTGATATATCTTGTATTAAACGCGGATTTATTAAAATTGATGTGTAATTCGGAGGAATCCATGGGTGGTGTGAGTCGAGGATCTTCATTCATTAGTTGCTTTAGCGCGTAGTCAATCAGTTCAATGTTTTAGCGACACAACTTTGCGGATCGTATTCCAGATGTGGTCGTAGAAGCAACTTGTGACTGCTGTTAATAGCGCTTCGATGTAATAATGCTAAAAAAATTTTGTTGGTAACTTGTTTCAGGCTTGTTCAACGTTGAAAAAACGCCCGAGATGAATTGCATGTGTGGGTGAAAACTGCCTGAAGTGCGTGGCACCAACTGAACTCATTCCCAACGGTTTTCTACCTGCCATCTTTTTTTCTACTATATTCTTTTGCATTTAATGGATAGCTTACCAAACACGAATGTCATACCAGACGTGAACATCAGAACCCGCTCTCTATACCTGAAGGTTCTAAAAACTACTTCGTCTTTGGACAATTTAACTTGGCGGCGAGAATAAAGTATTGATTATGGATACTGTTTCCAGTGATGAACGCATGCAACATCTCTAACTGAACATTGAACTTCAACACTTAGAGATATCCTCACACACTGATAATATGACAGCACATTGGCGAGACTTCTTCATCATGACTTCATCTCCACAGAATATAAGAAGAGGAAATAAACAAGCATGGCCTTGCATTTTTTTAAAGAAGAGCGATCTCCACGACATCTGCAAAATATTATCCATTCTGCTTGCTGTCTTTCTTTCTTGTGTCTACAAACTCTTCCTCTGTGTCATTCTAGACAGGATTGACAGTACACTGGACAAAGGACAGCCAAGTGAGCAAAAGCAGGGTTTCGTAAAGGATTAAGAACGATAACATAGATGTCAAAAAAGACGTTATGCAAGGCGATATCTTCTCGCCAAAATTATTTAGCGCCACCTCCACTAACGTCGTGCGAACATTGAAAAAGAATAACATGGGAGCAGATTGGGCAGTAATTGCAGGTATAGTGGAGGTCATCCTTCTTAAACAATTCCAAACTCTTGCTGGTTTTTTTTCCTCTCTCTGATATATGGATAATGTTGGTGTTTGTGGATCATAGCTGCATCATCTTTACAAAAGGAGGCAAAACCTCCATTTAGAATTTGGCACTGAAAATTGCGGCTGTAAAGTCTTATTAACCTCAGCATTGATGGAATAATTCTTTTTAATTTTGTTTAGCAAACAGGAGGTGTTATTTTATTTCTTTATTTACGTGCAAGCTGACGTTTCGGCGGATTTCGCCTTCTTCAAAGCCTGTAAAGGTCAAGTTGACTGCAATCTACATGGCCAAACACCTCCATAACCAAACAGAGAAAATGCTAAACCAAAATTTCAATCACATTGAACACAGAGTCTTTGCACACTCACCGCTTTCTATGAGCCTTCCACTTAATGTGTTATGTGGAGACCAACTGCGCCGTGTTCGCATGGAAACGTAATGTGCTCGTCTCATCAGAATAACAGTCTTATATACTGCCCTATACACGCGTGATATTGAGGCATTCCTCCCTGCGGTTCATTTTCGGATTCCTGGAATTAATCCAGAATTCCTCGAGAGTTTTACGCGCTTGTGTTCTCGATTCTTCTGCGAGGATCGTAACCTCTACTTCAAAATCTTCTCCGTTATGTCTCTGCGTCCTATGCGTGCCTAGTGGCGTGTTTGGTTTACGTTTGCCAACTAGGTGTTCTTTTATACGGATGCAGAGTGGTCTACTCGTTTCGCCAGCATATTCGTCTCCGCACACTTTACAAGAGATCAGATAAACTGTACCTGAGCTCATGCAATCATCGTCTCTTCCATTAGGGCAAATTATGCAATTTCACGTTGCACATAGGCGGTCGTATAGGCAGTTACGAACTAGCAGGTGTCTTAGATTATTCGGTGGCATCTAAATATAATCTAGAATATATCTCTGCAATCAGTAGCATCTATGGTATGAATCGCCTTTAAGTTAACTGAAATTGAACTTCTGTTGAAAAGGTTCTTCTGCTTTTTAGGATCCAAATGGAACGTTGTGCCAGAAATCAGCAAGTAAATTGTCTAAATGACCTATAAGAGAATTTCAAAACACTAGTTAGTAGTAATGTCTTGCCAAATGTGCTGAAAATTTTTTCAGAAATCTTAAATCACAGAGGAACACAGAGTGGTAGGATGCTAGTCGTCGCGAGCACGGTCCTGGATCGATCCCGTTTTGCGCTCACCAAGCCTTTCATCGCTTCCGTGGTTGGGAGGTTGGTATCGAAGTTGTCCGGGGAAAAAAACACTCTCTATAGTCCACGTGTCAAGTCTAGCTATCTCAGGACTTCGGAGAGAATCGACTCGGCTAGCATTGAACGATATATATAGAATGAAAATCCTCAAGCAGCAGCCGAAGCCACGCATAAAAGTTGAAAGTCCTTAATGGATGATGGGTGCGAAGAAAGCAATTGAATGTGAGAAGTACTGCGATTTGAACTTATCCTAGCGTAGTGGGTATAATAGCACTGAACTTGTTTTGATGTATGAAAAAAATCATTAAATTGAATAAACGACAGTTCTATGTAATCCATTGCACTGGCCAGAAATGCATTTAAACCCCTCTGCAATACTTAATGGAATCGATAGCTTATGGAGCATTACCGAAGAATTCGCCAGATCCCAGAATCGATTTCCTATTTTCTTCAGCGATCGGATTATAAATGCGTCGTTTTCTGCCTCAGCAATCACGAGGTTGTTATACGCTAACTTCCATGCAAAAATTACACATACGACACAACGGTAGCTGACGTTTTGGCATCCGCAGTATCATTTTGTTCAGAGCCTGGAACGGTATGTTGATGAGCAATTTAAAGCGCCAAACGCTTCAGTAACAAATACAGAAGGAAGACAACCTGTATAGCAGCCACATAGTGAACAGCTTCTCGAAAGGCCTACTGTTTTCATATGCCTTTCAGTGAGGAAGTGCCGCTGATCGGAGTCGCATACGGTTGACGACGACTGCATCTCCCCAGATCAAGTGTCGGCGCGAAGGTATGGGGAGAGATCACGTGTGATCTCAGGGCATTCCCCCCTTCCATTCATCGTAGGGTTTTTGGCTTTTATCCAAAAAGCTTCAAGAAGTTTTCGCGCTGGTGTTTTAGTCTCTTGTGCGTGGATATCGACTTCTAGTTCAAAATCGTCTCCTCTATGCTTTTTTATCCTTTGTGTGCGTAGTGGGGTACTTTTGTCTCACTTTTCGTTTGCCATCTAGGTGTTCTTCTATACGGATACATAAAGGTCTGCCCGTTTCGCCAATTTATTCGTTTCCCCAAGTATTACAAGAGATCACGTACGTGTACCTGAGCTCATGCAATCACCATTGCTTCCAAAAGGGCGAGCAAACTAATTGACGACGAAGAGTATCGAGTGGTATTTCTACTGACACAACCGACACCGCTAGAGCCACCTTTTTGAACCACCATTTTATAGCTACATATACTTCATCGCTAATGAAGAAGAGAATAAACGGAACTTTCTTTTGCTCAAGTATTTCCTTTTGGGGCGTAGCTCTTTTTTGAACTTATCTTTTGCGGTTACTATTTCGTATAAATTAGAAATGGTTATTTGCAAAGCGAAGTCGTGCGATTTTTCCTTTAGATCCTTCCTCGTGCACATAGAAGTGGCTGTTCAGAAAATGTTTCTCACAATCGCTCTGTGTGTGAAGGATGAGAAGAGAGGAAATGAAGGAGGATGTTGACGTTACTTAGTTTTTGGTTTTTGGTACCACATTGTCATGTAACCGCTATCTGATAAATTCACTTGAACGTTAAGAAATGGAAGCCAGATCTCTCTCAGTTTCTCCCAGATGAATTTAATATACTCAAACTGCTCATTCAATAATTCAAAGCATTTGTCCATTTCGTCCTAAATAAAGAAAATGACGAAACAATCATCTATATATCTGCAGTAGAGTAGTGGTCGGAGGTCGATAACCGGGGCTTCTATTCTAGACGTGAACGCAATGGCGATAGTGCCAACCGCTGTCCCATTGCCAGCCCTCTCATTTGCGTGTAATATTTCCCAGACCATCTGAAAATCAAGCAGTTTAAGCACTCTTTTAGAAGAACCATAAGCTGGTGAATAGACAAGCCTTGCATTTGTATTCCTCTTTCGTGTTCAACAAGAAGTTCCAGGATGGCTTAAATTGCGTAGTCATTCGATACGTTGGTGTACAGTGCAGTAACGTCAAAGGACTTCATCGTGTACGCGTTGTTAGAAGACGCGTTACGTCGACGTTCTGAGAGCATTTGGGTGTTCGTGAGGTGAGAGGAACATCATTAAACAGGTGAATAGCTATTAGGCTTAGAAACCATGTTATTCTCTCCATTGTTCCGTATGCTTCTACATCGTCCTTGAGCGGTCGGTTACTTTTACATTCCTACTTTCTTTTCTGATTTCGGTTTCAAACGAATACAGGTTCGGAAATTATGGATTAGGAGAAAGAAATGAGAATGGCAGCCGTCTCGCAGGACTCCTGTCGGCAGCACGTCTCTTCAATGGAAACTCGTTTTTCAAGAAGAAAGAAAGCCGCCGCTGGACCTGGGAATCTCCTAACGGCATGACTCATGCGGAGATCGACCATATTCTGACAAACAGAAGATGGTGCCTACTTGACACATCGGTAGTGCCGTCATTCTGTACTGGTTCTGATCACCGCCTTCTTCGCGCGAAGATTCGATTCAGCCGCAAGCTGGAAAAGAACTCTCTTCATCGGCAAACGATACCATGCTCGAACAAGACCACCACCATGGACTACGATTGCGAGAGAAAGGAACGAATGGCATATGTGCAGGGGTCCGCACAACTCGTGAAGACGGACCGTCTAAGTATCCAAGTAAGTTCCGTATGCACAACTGATAAAGAGTCTAATTTTGAAGGATAATAGGTCAGCTGACGCAAGGTCAGCGGCTGATACTAACTTATTTGTTCTAATAAGTAAATATGAAAAAGAAGATGTTGGTCTATCTATTTTATAGTGCGAAATAAAGGATAGTTTTAAACCTGCCATCTTTGGTACTTTGACCAATTGACTGTTAAGTTTTCGGTGCTGTCTTTTGCATTTATTTTGAGAAAATGGGCCATAAAGTGTAACATCATTAAGATGTTCCTTCGTTGTCTTCGTTAGTTAAAAACGCTCGATCACTCTTTCTTTGTTAGATATAAGACAAAGTAATTCTCTGTATTCTGGTTGAGCAATCGCGAGGTGTTATTTTATTCTTTATTCACGAACAAACTAACGTTTCGGCGGATTTCGCCTTCCTCAGACCGTGGGAAGGTGAAGCTGACAGCAATCTATTCGGCTAAATACTTGCATAACCGAGCAGAGAAAACGCTAAACCAAGATTCCAAGACACAATGAACACAGCTTTGCCCATTCACCGCTTTCTTTGAGGCTTCCACTGAATATGTCGCTTGGAGACCAACCGCACAGAATTCACATGGAAGGGCCATGTGCCCATCCCATCAGAATAACAGGCTTATATACTGCCCAGTATCACTCGTTATAATGAGGCATTCTATCCTGCGGTTCATTTTCGGATTTCTGGAGTTAATCCAGAACGTCTCGAAAGTATTGCACGCTTGTGTTCTCGATTCCTGTGAGAGGACCGTGATATGTACTTCAAAGTCCTCTCCGTTATGTCTCTGGGTCCCATGCGTGCCTAGTGGGGTATTTGGTTTACGTTTACCGACTAGGTATTTTCTTATGCGGGCACAGAGTGGTCTGCCCCATTTCGCTAATGTATTCGTCTCTGCAAGCCTTACAAGAGATCAGATAAACTGTACCCGAGCTCATGCAATTACCGTGTCTACCATTAGGGCACGCTATGCAATTTTGCATTGCACATAGACAGCCGTATAGGCGGTTACGAACTAGCTGGCGCCTCAGGTTACTCGGTGGCATTTCACGTACGTTTACCGAATTCGTTAGACTCGCCCTTCTTAAGTAGCGTTTTACAGCTGCACTTACATGAATTGAGATAAAGGGTAGGTTAAACGAGACCTTGCAGAGAGACCTTGCATTCAATGTGATTGAAATCTTAGTTAGCGTTTTCTCTGTTTAGTTATGGAGGTGTTTGGCCTATTAGGTTGTTGTCAATTTGACCTTTCCGGGCTCTGAAGAAGGCGAAGTCCGCCGAAACGTCAGCTTGTTCGTTAATAAAGAATAAAACAACACCTCGCGTTTGCTCAGCCAGAATATGAAGAAATATTTGATCAATGCCGAGGTTAATAGAAAGTCGGTCGTAGGACAAGACAAAGTTTCTCACTAGAGTACGCATAAGATAAAAAAGCATAGCGAAGACGGCTTTGGTATAAAAGTCACTATCCTCGCACAGGACGTCACTGCACCAATACGCAATCGTCCTACGGCTTTTTGGAGAAATGCCAAAAATCTTCGAGTAAGTGGCATGGAAGAATGCCTAAAGGTCACACCTATTCTCATCACTCATCGACCATGTGCGAGCATAATCAGCCGTTCTTCCTCAGCGGAAAGGCACGTGGAAGCGGAAGGTTTTTCGAGAAGCTGTTGATTGTGTGAGTGCCATAAAGATCTACGTTTTTCTGTAAGCATTATAGAGGAGTTTGGCGTTGCAATTGCTTGTCAATATACCAATCGAAGCTCTGAAGAGGGGGATACTGCGGAAACGTCGGTTAGTGTTGCATTGTATGTGCCTTATTACGAAAGTAAAGGTGTCCTGTATAACGGGTGATTGCTGATGGAAGAGATCGATGGAACTAGCTGAGAGACAGGCGAAACGAATGACCCGCATGGTGTGGTAGTGAGCGCGTTACTCCCCAGAAAGAACAATAGAGCGTTCGTTTCCCACCATAGACACCTGCGGTCCAGAGTTTTGCAAATATCTCGGCTTCGTTGTAGTTATATTTCGCATTATAACCTGCCACTAAAAATAGTAGGCAATAAATAAAACAGTTAAGATTACCTACACATATTCGAAAAATTTTGCAAATGTTCATAAAAATTCCCGTTCCAATGCCATCATATAAATGTCATCCACTCAACCTATGTAATTCTAGGGCGTCGAGTCTGATATGAGGTTTTTAGCAGTTAGTTTTATGGTTTTTGGCTAACGCTTCGGCTACGATTCGGCATAGGGAAAGACGTCTTTGGTTTTTGATGGTTGACGTAGATTGGAGCTTCGGGTCTTTTTCTACCCCTATCGTCTATTTTTCGATAATTTTGGGTAATCTTTAATCTCACTTGGGTAGTGCCCAGGTTTCTGATGCATATGTTAAGGCAGGAGGAGTCGCGAAGTCGAGAAGTTGAGAAAAGGGTTGGGTGTTCTTTGTAAGTATTTTTTGTCCTACTCACTACATTCTATTGTAAACTCTCCATGTCACACGCTGCTTCCTGCTCAACATGGAAACTAAATCGTTATGCTGCCCTCTCGATTTCGACAAACGTAGCTGAAACATTCGAAGATATTCATTCCGATGGTGTTGAATGCGACATGTGAAGGCAACTAATTCTTTATCAATATAGCTGTTGTGAGGTTTAGTCGAAGACCAACCTTTCCACAAATGTTGACAGATTAGGCCAGCAATCGTTCCGCCTGGTTGGTGCTTCGTGCTTACAAAATGATGTCATCAGCAACGTAAAGACGGGATAATTGCCGACCACCTAACACCAACCCATATTGTCCCATTCCTATGTTGACGTGACGTTCTCGAGGGCGACAGTAAACAATTTTAGCGAGATGCTTTTGCTTTGTCTAACTCTTGCATGTTATCATCGTTATAGAGTGGTGGTGATATATACTGCTTTTCCCTTTACTTTCAAAGATTGGGAGCATTCTGGTAATTCAGTTTGAAACTACTTCGATACTTTCGAGTTACAATTAAGTGACGGTACCAATTTTCTGATCCCAAAGGAATGGGAGACTTGATGACCCCGGTGCGGAATCGACCTAGCAGCGTCCTTGGAATACCGATATCACCACCACTGTGCTGTCCGCACACTATTTTTCAAGCAGTTGACTGTGATCATCATTGAAGCTCAGATCACACCGATACACACACAGATCAAACAGATACATATACAGATTACTCAGATGCATATACGAATCACACAGATTCACACACAGATCACACAGGTACACACACATATCACAAGATATGCAAACAGATCACACAGATACATACATAAACCACACAGGTTCACACAGACCACAGCGTGCACAAACAGATCACACAGATACACATGCACACACAGATCGAACAGGTACACACACAGATCATATAGATGCATGCACGGACCACAGTGATTCAAGCACAGATCACGAGACATACAAACAGATCACACAGATACAGCCACTGATCACACAGATACATACACAGATTACACAGATACACAGATCACATCACATCAGCCAGAACCGTAGATCATGTGGGATCGGATCAGACCAGTTCAGATGGGACCAGAGCATGCACAGACGAAGTCGGCCTAAATCATAAATTAAACTACGTATCATAAATAACAGATCGTGATGTGATCTGCATATGTATCTGTGTGTGCATCTAAGCGATCTGTGTGTGTGTGTGTGTGTGTGTGTGTGTGTGTGTGTGTGTGTGTGTGTGTGGTGTGTGTGTGTGTGTGTGTGTGTCTCTCTGTGTGTATCTAAGTGACCTGTATTTTATCCGTGTGTTCTCTATGTGCGTGCGTGTACCTGTATGTGTATTTGTGTGATCTGTGTGTGTATTTCTGTGATTTTTGTGGGTACCTAAGTGATCGCTCTGTGTATCTTCTGATCTGTGTGTGAATCTGTGTGTATATCTAAGTGATCTCTATCTTTGTGCATATCTGCGTGATCTGTCTGTGTGTCGTGTGATCTTTGTGTGTACCTCTGCGATCTGCGTGTGTATGCCAGTCTGCGTAAAACGAAAAACTGCATAATTTGCCCCAACGGTGATTGCATAAGTCTGGGTACAGCCTATCTGATCTCTTGCAAAGCGTGTGGAGACGAATACGTAAACGAAACGGGTAGACCGCCCTACTTCCGCGTAGAAGAGCACTTAGTCGGTAAATATAAATTAAAACGAAACACCCGCTAGGCGCGCATAGGACGTAGAAGCACAACGGAGAAGATTTTGAAGTAGGAGTCACTATCCTCACGTAGGAATCGAAAACATCAGCTCGTAAAACTCTTGAAGCGTTTTGGATTAATTCGAAAAATTCAAAAATGAACCGCAAGGAGGAGTGTCTTGTCACCACGTGTGACCTAGCGCCATACCTCAGGCTAACTCATTGACCTGACACGGGCAGAGTCCACGCCAATGTATTATTATTCTATGCGGCTGCTATCCGCCAACTAGTTCAAATACTTACAACGAACTAGAGGTTGGTTTCAAATGAAGCTGTTTCTTATGCGAATTCAAATTTATTTGCTAAGCTTCATCTGCTAGGGTTATGAAAGTGTTTGGCTGAGTAGATCGCATGTCAATTTGATGTTTCCTGGCGCTGAAGAGGGCGAAACCGCCGAAACATCAGCTATTGTATCCTAATAAATTCTACAATAACAACCTCGTGTCTACTTATTGAAGAAAAATAGCGAATTATTAAAGTAACTATTTAGGGTGGCTCGGTGTTCACCGTTTATGTGCTCCTCACCGGAATTCCGTCACCGCTAAACTATTTGGAATATTAGGTTCTTGAAAAATAAATAGGCGTTTTTAACCATATTGTTTAAAATTTCATAACTTGGTGTAAACAAAACTTTGTTAATAAAAGCAAAAACCGTTTGAATCTAAGAATTTTGCCAACCAGAAACACGTTAATTTTTTTCAGTTGCAGAAATTCTGGAGTTCTGGAAGCGATGAGGTCGTTGAAGGCATTTTTTGTGTGATCATGGTTGGTGAAGCATTTCTCGAGCGGGAAGCTGCCAGGGTGCTTGAAGAAGTGATAGCCCGTGGGCAAAAGGTTTGGCGAATATGGCGGGTGAAGTATAGAAAATGAAGACATAACTACTAAAGTCTCACCATATCGTCCCGGCTAACACTGGCAAGTCATAAACGAATGTTCTCACGATATGCCACACAAGTAAAAACGGTTCTAGCACGATTCAAAGGTGCCTTTAAAAAAGCTCAGCATTCAAAACCAACAGAACGCAATAACGCCCACCTTCATTCACAAGAGCTTGTAGCAGCTAGAAGAAGGCGTTGGAGCCTTAGAAATCATGACCTCAAAACTTCAAAATGCACTGAACGGCCGCGCTACATCATTCGAAAAAGCGCGATCGACGCTATCAAATAAATGTGTCCGTTCTGTTCCTTTAAAGACGAAGTTCAGCTTATCCCTTATCACTTAATGTTACGGATTTATCATCTACTTTGGTGGAACCATCGATACTTCCTCATACATCACTTTAGCCATTCTTTTTAACCCAGGCAGACGTGCTTCTCACACAATAATGTATTTTGGATAGCCCATAGATTTGAAATCATCTGTCTACATAGAAAATAATGTGTTTAAACCTGTTGGTAGATCAAAACCTCTGCTGATGGGTCCATACTCAGTGGGGTTAAGATTTAGCATGTAACGGATATTTGTCTGCCAGGAGTGTCAATCCAGCTGAGAGGGAGTTTGGTAGTTGTATCTGAAAACTTCAACTAGAGTAATTGGTGAACTAGCAAGGCTCACTTCGACCAATGAGGAAAACAAATGCATATGCTGATAACCTGCGAAAACACCATAGCAACTGTTCTTCGTGGTTCTAGTGAAAAGTCTTCGCAAAGCAACGTCACACCACTAAAGTTCCTAGGAGTTTTTGATCAAACATTAGCGCCTGTAAGTGCATTCATAGAACGAGAAATGAATTAATGGTGCAAATTAAATGCAAAGAAAAAAAATCGCTTAAACTGTTTGCAAGAAAAAAATTTTAAAACAATAAATAACGTTATGACTAAAATAAAGCATTAGTGTTTTACCAAGAGTTTAAAGACACTGTAGATGAAGTGTTGCTCAAGCTATCACAAACGATGAGGATAAATCCTCGAGACTTTGACTGCGGTACAATAAGTGAGTAGTGTTTGGGCTTAGTCATTCTAACGCATTGGGATAATTACTTTAAAAAATCTTTCAATAACGTGGAATCAGTGAAAACTGCAACTATTAAACGGATTCTGGTCTACAGCTAATTTTCGTAAGTTTCGAAGCTCACTACTTTATAGCCCCACTGCTTATCGCTCTATATTTGTCTCAAACTATTCTTCTGATTTAAGTGATGAGAGCACTTCCTGTGCTTTAGTTCACTACTTTTAACCTAAGAGGGTTTTCAGTTCTCATTTTTCTCTCCATAAAACGACCGCGTCCAAAAGAGGCTTTTTGTAAATCACTTAGTGCATAGAACAACTATTCACGAGGACAGCAACATTGTGGCTATGGTATGGATAAAGTAAAAAGAAAACCACAACGAAAAAGACCGAAAAACTAAGTAGACATACCTTCTAACGGTTTAGTGCCTCATCGTGGCTGGGAAGTAGTTATGAGTGCCGCGTTGCGATGCACAGCGGGGAGATTCCTCCACCGGGTTGGGTCACCCAAGGTGAGAAAGAGTCCGGCGTTTCCATCAGGAAACCCATTGATGGGTAAGCCACTACCAAGATTCACCACCGTCCTGGTATGAAACTAGCCGCATAGTGGCAAATCTCCCTCTGATCAATCATCACGATTGCTTGGTGTGGTGGCAACCTGTGAAAGACTTTAGCCAGGCTTACCTCGGGACTAAACCAGAAAAACTCCGAGACAATGGAAAATGCGCCGGTTTCCGCACAACCAGTGAGGGTGGACCTTGCAAATGTCCAAGTTTTCCTCATTGGGAGGTGTAGGCATAAATTTCGTAAGCAGCGTCTCACTGTCAGAGATGAATTGTATATACAAAGGATTGTATATACATTTCTGTGCTTGTTCCTTTTTAATGGACTTCTCCAAACGGCACTTCTCTCATTCGATTTACAACATTGCATTCTCCATCGTCGAATGTGTTCTGATTTCCACATAAGTTCGGCCATTAGTTGAGAGGTTAAATGTTTCATTAATGTCGTTCAATGTTGTTCTAGTGTTCTTTATGAAATCTTGGGATAGTCAAGTTAATACCTGACCAAGTTTTCATTACAAAGAGTCGCCAGGTTTTCTGGGTCTCTTGGTTCGACGAGGGCACTGAATGAAGTTAGTCTTTGGTTGATTTTTGATCAGTTTATAGAACAAATTCCTAACAGTTTGACTATCTCTGAAAATTCCACCTATTTGAAGGTCTGTTTGCAAGCCCAAATGGTCCATTTTTCACTCCAGTGACGCATATGTGACCGTGCGAAAAGTTAAAGAATCAGTCCTAGCATGTATTTGCTCTTTCCTGATTGGGTTAGATTATTCATCCATACGTTCAGCATCATATCTGGATAACACAATTGTGCTCTGAAACTGATGTCGCTCTCAATACCCAGGTCCTCGCTCATGGATGGTAGTTTGGAGTTTATTACTTTTACTGTTATGTGAAATTCGACGCACCGTTTAGCGAATGAATCTGCAGTAAATTCACCTTTCGAGCGAACTACCTCAATAAGGGAGAAAAATGAGTGTCAGTTTAAAGCGTTTGACAGAGTCCCAAGCAAGGTTTTCGTTGCTATACAACACGCACGCGGTGTTAAGACGAAACCTTCATCTTTATGTTATCAGTATTTGACTAAGACTTGGACTTCAGTGCTTTTGCATATCTGTAAACGGTTGCAACGATTGCGTCTTCTGTTTAGGTTTTTTGGTAGGCCGACAAGTTTTAGCCCTCCATCGCTCAATGCACAAACACGCTAGCCCTCACTGATTCATGCCAAACCATCGATTTCGGTCAACTGGAAAACAACTGGACAAGAAAGGATGGCGGTTATTTTTTACTGCAATAGCGACCACATTTTTTATTTTTTTTATTTTTTGGCACAGTAACAATTTAAAGCCTCTGCACGATTCCAGTCGAAGACCCGTCGCATCATTCGCTGCCAGTGAATTGTTCCATTTTCGAGCGATAAAAGTGGTTGCCAGAAGCACAAAAGCCAATGTTGTACGGCAACGTAGGGTACCTCTCCTTTCAACCCTTGAAACATTACTGCTTCATACTTCGGAACCGACTTTCGTTGAACCTCGGTGTGCATAATCAATCATCAAAGAAAGAATACATATTACTGCTTCACTTGCTGTTCTGGCACCGAACATACGACGCTTCTGAATTCCGATCCCACCAAATCTATGTATATAGTCCAAAAAAATCTAATACATGTATTAACAGTAGACTCCTAATTTTATACAACATGGAAAATTACATGAAGTATGAGCTATACAGCGCGTGTGGCGCAGTGGTTGGAAGCGCCACTGCGGCACGCACGTGGAATCGATTCCTGCGCCTATAGCCTACCAAGGCTTTGATCCCTCCGGGGTCGGCAAATTGGTACCACACTTGCCTAGGAGGATAGCAGTACTTGATCGATATATCGGTAGGCCACCGCGAGTCATTGTAAAAACCCAGATATGCACTCAATCATCTCCAGCGATACTTAATGAAGTCGAATGCATGGCGTATTCCTCATGGAATGATCAACGCCGACAGCTTTACCCTTTATCCTTTATTATCTCTTATCTTATTACTATGTATATGAAAGTGATTTCAGGTTTACAATTTTCACAGAACTAAGTATATATAAATATAAATAGGGCAGTTGCTGATGGTAGCGTTAAGTGGAAAACTGCTGAGAGAATGGCAAAGCAAAGGCGTCAGTGGAGCAGTGGGTAACACGTTAACCCCGGAAAGGGGTAATCGGGGTGCGATCTGGCCTGGGATCTAAGCTTTTCAAATATCTCAGCATTGCAGTAGTTGCCCTTCACATTATATGGTGCCTTAAAAATGAGCAATAAACAAGACGTTAACAATGTAAATATGTGTAGTTCAAAGAACGTGTTGAAAAAGGCATCTGTCTAACTAAAGTTAAACGTTTAGAATCTTCATCTTTTTTCATGTGGTCCGAACTTCGCCTATACTGTCTCAAATTCTAAATGTCTTCCAATTTTCCTGTCTTTCCAATAGAATGGAAGTGATATTGGTAGAAACTTTCATCAAATTCGATCTTCTAGCCGTTTCCCGATCTTTATCACGATTCAACTGAGCATTTTATCGATTGATTCATGGACTTCGAAATCAGTTCATTTACATTCAATTAAAATATAAAACAATAGACTTTGTTATCATTTCATGATCCAGTGGAGATGGGAAACCACAACGGAAAGAATTTGATGAGTGAATGGAGCACTTTGCTGCTTTGCACTATTAAGATTCCTTTGTTCACACTTATACAAAGTGTAGATAGTTATGCTACTTAGTGCTATTCCCATTTAAAAAGCTAAAAAATAGGAAAATAAACCTTCGTAAGGACTTTAGTAATTAGTGAACGACGCAGCACCATCCTGTCATTACTACAGCGGCATCGGGTCATGTCAGGTTATTTGCTTGACATAGGAGACTATTGACAATTACCACTTCATTAAATGACTAAAGTGACCTTATGAACTCGTAAGTGGTCATAGGTATCAGCATCATTATATCGTAACCAATTCATCATCTCGTCGTTACTCTGGTATTTCAAGTAGTATTGCCATCATCCGAACATATGACGTTCGTCTAAACTATACATGCTTTCGTTACCATTCTTACAAAAGCTGCTTCAATAAGGTAACAGTAATCCTTACCTAAGAATTTACGTACTGTATAGGGTGGGTGGGGTGGGAACGGGCGGGTTGCATGATTCGTAGCTCGAATCGAACGGCTGCGCTCGTCGCTGAGGGTTCGCGCGCGTGCCGTCGTTGCCGCTTTCACTCCGACCACAACTGACGTCAACAACCGACCACTTTGCCGTCAGCTTTCGTCGAGTTCTGGATCATTCCATGATGTGAGTGATTTCTGGATTCTATCATTTATTTCTTGATCAAGACCGATGGAAAAAACCTCACTGATTAGTTGCTTCTATAGCGCTGTTCGTTTTCTCCTCGATTTGTTCGTTGTTGATGATATAAATGATAGATTTGTTATTGATCGATTTCATAAACACACCCCTTTTTCACTCTTTTTCATTCATTTCATTCATAAACACACCTCTTTTTCACTCTTTTTCATTCATTTCATTCATTCATCCATTTATCATTTTTTCGTCCACGATTTCTGACCGAAACCTTATGAGAAGTAACTCTGAATGCCATCTTTTGGCTTAGGCTTAATAAGGTCTATGAAGAAAATTTGTGCTAATATGTGGCGTTGATTATCAAGTAGGCACTTTTTTCTCTATATTTGATGTTCTAGTGAAGTTTTCAAAGGTACTGGGCTTTTTGAATAAAACGTAGAGGACGTGTGTAGAGCGTAGTGGTCAGGAGCGCCGTCCAATACACACGGAATCGAGCCTCGCGTACCAGGCTCACCAAGCTCTCCATCCCTCCGGTATTGACAAATTGATACTAGACTTGTCCGGGAGGACAGCAGCACTGGCTCGATACATCAGTAGGCCACCGTGAGTCATTCTATGGGCCTATTCTATGACTCAATCACTTCCAACGATGCTTGATGTAGTCGAATACATGGCGCTTTCCTCAAGCATTATTCAACGCTGAGAGCGTTATCGTTTATCCTTTATTGGGCGTTTTGGTTATTTAGAGTGGCACAGTTTTCACTGATTAGTGACTTTCATATTTTATCAATCGCTGTGTTGGTCTTGACATTGGCCTTGGCCTTTGTAATGCCATATTGTGGTTTCGGAGCGAAAATCGATAGCTGTATGAGTCTCAGTTCAATGTGCTTTTCGTGGAGCAAAACAAAAGACCAAGATGGTATTCCCCCGGTTGTTCGATACCTTTTATTTTGCTCCGTCAGTAACTTTCATACAGTCAACGTACCGCCATTTCGTAATGTTCCTAGAGGAATAACAAAGTTCAGTTCCTACAAGCAGTGAACATTCTATTTTCCCAAAGCGAATGAGAAAGATTTATTGCCTTTCGCAAGCACTACTAAGTCGAAGTTCGCTTAACCTTATAAGGAAATATAATGTTTCATAATTCTTTTTACTTCTGTCTAGCAAACACGAGGTATTATTTTATTTCTTTATTTACGTACAAGCTGACGTTTCAGCGAATTTCGCCTTCTTCAGAGCCTGGAAAGGTCACGTTGACTGCAATCTACATGGCCAGACACCTCCATAACCAAACAGAGAAAATGCTAAACCAAAATTTCAATCACATTGAACACAGAGACTTTGCACACTCACCGCTTTCTATGAGCCTTCCACTTAATATGTTATGTGGAGACCTGAAGGCTCTGAAGAAGGCGAAATCCGCCGAAGCGTCAGCTTGTACGTAAATAAAGAAATAAAGTAATACCTCGTGTTTGCTAAACAGAAGTAAAAAGAATTATTCCATCAGTGCCGAGGTTAATAGAAAGTCGGACGTGGGAGTTACTAAAATAATGTTTCATATTCCGTTAAAAAACGTTTCTCTCGGTAATAGTCTGACCCTTGGATCTGGTTGTCTGCAGACGACTGTAGGTGGGGTTTATTTGTGGTTTCGAACTGTTATCTGTTAACCTAGTTAAGCTGAGACAATGTATAACTTTTATCTACGGTCCACTATTTTTTTACGGAAGGTGTGATGTAGAATACAACCACAATGATGCTGAGATATTTGGTAAACTTGGGCCCCAGGCCAAATCAAACCGCCGTTACCTTTTCCGGTGGCTCACGTATTACGCACGACACCACTGAGGCCCCTTGTTCTGCCTTTCTGTCGGTCTTAACTGGGTTTAATGCCGATTAGTGTTCTCCAAATCATTCTCGTCCGTTAGGTGAAAAGCTGGATGGGGAAGGCAGAACGAGGGCCACGGAGGTGCAGTGGGTAACATTTGATCCCCGGGAAAGGGTAATCACCGTTCGATCTGGCCGAGGTTCCAAGTTCTGCAAAGATAACAGCATCATTGTGGTGAGTAGTTTTTAAACAGTGGCGTTCATCGATATGCTATATCTTCACAAGCACTATAGATATTTTATCGAATTATATGGACGTCATTGCATAAAGTACTTCTTCAAGTTCTGAAGAAGGCGAAGTCGCCGAATCGTTAACCATCGAACCACAGAAACAAGTACACTTCCAGGTTTTGGTGAATTCTGTCAATTTTCAAGCTGCTAAATGTATATTATTTTCTTGTTTATCCGGCTTGCAGTAGCAATGAGAAGCTGCAAATTCTTGTTCAACTATTTGTTGTCGTCGACTTCAACCACACTTGATAACGTTACACCTTCTAATTGGTAATTTCTTGTCAGCCACATAATTTGCTTAGTTTTGAGGTCATTTTTGGGGGTATTATTAGTGAAATATGGAAAACTAGCTGAGAGACGAGTGAAACGAAGGACCCACATGGTGTGGTGGTGAACGTGTTAACCCCGGAAAGGGTAGTAGCGTGATCGTTACCCACCGCAGACACCTACGGTCCGGTGTTTTCCAAATATCTCAGAATTGCAAGCTCCAAGAAGGAATAGCTCAAGGAATAGGAATAGCTCTCTAAGTTCATCATGAAGGAGGACATATCTCAGAATTTTTGTGGTTGCACTTCACATAATACTTTGCCATGAAAAATTATATTAGGTAGCAAATAGAATGTTAACATTTGGTATTAATAGTTATTTGTTATCTTCTTTGGTAAGCAAACCTGAGTTTCCCATTACGGTATTTGTCAATTCGCAATAGCTGATGTTTCCGCGGTTTCGCCTTTTTTTTCAAAGCCTAGAGAGGTCAAATTGACACGGAATCCACTGTCAAACACAATCGTAACGTCACCCAGCAAGACTTAGTACATAAATGCTTATGCTTATGCGCATAGTAAACAGGTTCTGTTAAACACTCATCGTTTTGTTGTTCTTAGCTCCCCGGTTATTATTGGAGATCGGATGAGCAGAGTCTCATATGGGTGAAAAATATGCCTGGCTCCGAACAAAGAATTGATCAGAGGTATAGCTGGAGATCCTTCCATCCACTCCTGTTTGTGATGCATTTTTAAATTTTTGGAACTTCGAAAACTCTTCAAGAGTTTAAAGCGTTGATTTTTTTGTGCTCCTATGCGCACCTAGTGGAGTATTTGGTTTAAGTTTACCTACTGGATATTCTTTTATACGGACATAGAGTGACCTACTCGTTTCGTCAATGTATTTGTCTCCCAACCTTTTAAAAGAGATCGGATGAAGTATATCCGAGCTCACGTAATCATCACATTTACCATTAGAACCTATCAGGCAATTCTGCATTGTACACAGACGCGATCGTCCAGGCGGTTTCGAACTAGCTGATGTCGTAGTGTTCGGTGGTATTTCAACCACTGCTACCAACTTCTCTAAACCGGCCCTTTGTGAGCGATAGTTTGAAGCTCTGCTTATTTCATTTGAATAGAACAGGACCCTATTTCCACTAGACTTATCGCTTTACAGTCTAGTTTTCACTCTAAACCGTTGCTACTACTTCGTAGCCATTGGAAAAGGATTTTTCACACCAAATCATCCTTCTGAAGGACGGAACCTAGTTTTTCTTCGGTTTCTGTTGGGTGAAATGTTTGTACTCTGACTGTTAGTTGTATCGGTTAAAAAAGGATAAAAGCTCTCTGCATTGATCAATCCCTGAGGGAGAGCCTTACGTTCGACTTCATTAAGCATCGTTAAAGGTGATTGAGTGTATATCTGGTCCAAAAAAGTACTTGAGGTGGACTAGCGATGTATCGAGCCAGTGCTGCTATTCTCCCACACAAGTCTGGTATCAATTTGTCGACGCCGGAGGGATGGAAGACTTGGTGAGCCTTGGGCGTAGGGGTTGGTCCCATATGTTCTGCAGGGCGCCTCCGACCACTGCGCCGCACGCGCCCTAAATGCAATGGTTAGCTATAGGTAATAATAATAGTTGTTTTCAGGTCATCTGAAACATGTAATGGTTCAGCTGATTCGCAACTCACTGTTCCCATGTTGAAAGGTGAATATCCTAAATAATTTTCTTTCCTTCAATAACGATTTTGTTAAAATGAAAGGGAGTACCTTATTTTAGCAGTAGGGAATACAAACGCTGCAGGAAGAAAGATAGAAAAGTTGGATTAGAAAGGTGAAAAATAAAAAAAATGATTGGAAATGGCGATTCCTCTTTCACTTTTTCGCATTTTCGCTTGTCCATTGAAGCAATAAGTAATTTCTGCATAGGCTTCGAGAACTAGTAACTTGATTTTTCTAGTGAACTAATCTTATTTTGATCACTGAATTTGAAGGCTAAAGGAAGAATTGACAAATATGTAGTGTGTGTGAAGACTTTAGACAAGAAGAAATGGAAATCTGGTTAAATTTTATCGCTTTTGAAATCTTGTGAAGGGGTTTCGCTTTTTTTTTCCCAGCCGTTCATCCAAATTTTCCTTGGCCATTTGACATTTGCCACTTGTCGTATCACTACTAGATTCTTTTTCAGCTGACCGCGATAATGCCTTAGCCCAGCTTTCTCAAATGACTGCTTCATCGTGGGTTCCCACTTTTTGTCTATTTTTCATGGTTTATGTTTTTATAAGACTGAAAACCTTCCAACGGTTTACCGCCTCATCGTGGCTAGGAAGTGTTCCTGGGTGTCGGGCTGCGGTGTACAGCAGAGGTATTCATCCTCCCTGCACTTTCTCTTAAGCTGAGGAGTCCGGCGCTTCCATCAGAAAATCCAGCTAAGAGTGAACCACTTCCAAGAACCACCATCGTCCTGGTACCAATCTAGTCTCATGGTGGTAAATCTCCCCTGATCCACAAGGGCGGTGACTGCCTATCGTGGTGAAGACGTGGGGCAGACTTTCGGCTAGCTTACCTCGGGGCTCCGAGTAGCCACTAGCGAAATGGCTAGACCAGCAAAACTCCAAAATAATGGAAATTATGCTGGACCCCGCACAACCAGTTAAGACCGGCAATACATCCAAGTATCCAAGTGCAAGACTGAAAAGCAAGATCCACTCAAAGTTATCTAGTATTTGTAAACCATTAACACTGCGTTATGTAGGGAACAGCGAATTGCTGAATTAGAAAAGGAGCTCTTGTTAGTGGAATCAGGCCAACATCCGATGTTGCTGGAGAAGCTGCGTGAGATTGAGCAGAAACAGGCCGATGAACTGGAAATGATTGAAATTATGTATGAGGTGAATTTTATTATTATGTCTCATTTACGTTGTTCGTTGATGTTAATAAACTGTCTAGAGGGAGAAAGAAGAGATTGAAAGGAAATTCCAATTGGAGTGCGCTACAATACAACGAGAACTGAAAGAAAGGGAGGAGGAGTTGGTTCAGGTATAATGCAATAATAAGCAGTAATCATAAATATCATACCCTGCCAATAGAAGAAGAATAGGCAACAAATGAAAAGTGATTAAACTGTGATTTATGCTACAGTTCGAGCTTGGCTGTGTCCAATGCCAATTTGTGCTACCCAAATCAATCTCGTTGACGGCTTATTGCTAATAGCACCAATACAAGACGGCTGGTAGAAAGGCGATCGAAGGACCCGAAAGAAGTGGTGGTGAGCTTGATAGCCCTCGGAAAGGGTGTTAGCGGATTCAACCCCACCCTAGACATGGTTCGGAGTTTTGCAAGTATTTCAGCATCACTTTGGCTACAATGAGCTTTAGCTAGTTGTAAGCTTGCGCTTATGGAATTAAATTGTATTGCATTTTTTTGCAGCCATGATATAGCCACTCCCTGTGTCTACATACTGCTGGAGGTTGGAGGTGTCTCCAACTTGTGCCACCAAGGCAACTGTCTTCTGCGAGCTGTCATTCTTGCCTTACTAGAGTTCTATCAGTCTAGACGACCACCTCAGTGTATGTGTATCCACTGAGTTGGCGATATTTTTTTGCTGTGTGGGTGGCGATCCGAGTGCTAAGTAGAGCGAAGCAGGCCTACTAACCGTTATTAAGGTTTTGGATTTTAGACGTGCTACCACTGTACTGTAGCTATGGATTTTCGGCGTAGTGAACGTGCTCATGCCCTTTCCAGAATGTTGTCGAGTTATCTAGCACCTCGTTTTTTCATTACCTCGTTAGCCGAACAACTAAGAGCGATGTAGATTTCTGCCTAAATGGGGTTCGATTTGGAAAAGTACTCTTCAACTTAATCTACCATTGCAAAATTCCGGATCGCGGGTGTTTGCGATGGGGACCGAACACTGTTGCCCTTTCCGGCAGCTAACGTTTTCACCATCCAACCATGCTGGTCCTTCGTTTAGTCTTTCTCTCCGGCTTGTTTTGTAGGTGCTATCAGCAGTCACCCGTCGAATGGAATTGATTTTGGAAGCACAAATCGACATTGAATCGACTTGTTCTGACGCCGCAAGATAAATCACGATGTAGTCCCTTTTCTATCTACTGTCTTTCTTTTTATGTCAGGATGTGAAATATATCCACAATGGTATTTGCAAAACTCCGGACCGCAGGTATTTGCAGTGGGAATCGAACACGCTGTTACCCTTTCCGGTGGTGAACCCGTTAGCCATTTACATAAAAACAATGTGCAGTTAATAGAAAAATGATTACTCTATCATGTTCATTTATATCGAAGTTCGTGATCCAGTAGCGCCCTTCATCATGGAAGAGGCGGTAATCCATCGGGGGTGATGATATATTGATGTTATATTTACTGTATTTTATACTGATTTAAATGTACTATTTAGACTTTGGTGATGGAGGTGGATGATCGTATACGATTTATTGAAGCTGAAGTGGCTGCCCTAGACGTAGCAGGGCCTGCTTGTCCGACATTTAGCATGAACAAGAAATGCCTTCGTCGGTATGTAGAAGAGTAATAAACTATTATTAGAATTATGATGTGATTAAGACTGAACGGACGAGTTGGGCGCTTTAAACATCGTTTTTATTATTGTAAATCGATCTTTCGAGAGGGATTTACTTAAAGATTACAAATTCCATTTGATGCGATGTAGTTTCTGGTTCTGGGTTTCAGTTACTTTTCGGTTTTGTGGAATGGGAGTTTTCTTGTCAAAGTATCGGCGAGTTGTAGCAGTTGTCTACACATAGCCCATATTTTGTCTCTTTCAGGCGCCCTCACGATCCATCGACGTCTGCAGAGAAGAAGAGATCTCGCACAATAGCACCAGCCATCATACATCTGTTGCCAGAACATATTATAGCAGAGGATGTTAAATTGGTGACGAGTAGTGATATTTTTTTTTTTGTAGAATTTAATTTTCTAGGATGTCGTAATCGGCTTGGTTAAGATTTGTCCTTTTTTGTAACCCTATTTAGCTCACTTTTAAACGATAACACCGAACACATGCTAACTGTGCTTTTGTTCACTATTTGGGTGAAAACTGTTAGGTTATAAGATCAAATTGTCTATAGTTAGCATTCCTCAAAATCCATTTATTCAGTGACCTTCATCGTCTTCGTTTCAAGGCTTTTTAGTGAAGCTAAGTGGCTATGGTTTTACTCTGTTCGTTGACACGGCAAGAACCTTGACTTTAGCAAAATGGGTGCAAAACCGCATGTTCACTGGGGTTTTTTCTTTATTGGTTCTTTGCTTTTGTCATAAGCTTGCAATTCATCAACTTCCTATTGCATAGTCCTGTAGCTGATTTTTTCATGTTTCTGGGATTGATATTCTCAGTTATACTATCGAATGATATTCTCAGTTATACTATCAAATTGTAAGCACCATGCTTGCTTGGATGATCTTTATGAAGGTTGTTGAACCTTCGCTATGCATCATGGTTTGACACTCAGAAATATTCCAAAGCTTGAGACATGGGTGCGAATGGAGGAAGACAAAGTTGTTCTTGTTATGAAACACGCTGTTGCAGCTTGCACCGGCTGAAAGTATTCCGAGTGTTGTTCAACATCACAAAGTCAGTTTAGACAATGGTAAACTAATTTACGAAGGAAAAACGTGGGATTTTTAACTATATTCTTGAGTTTCGGTGTGATTAATGGGCACTTTGAAAGTTTTAGGTACCAAAAAGGTCAAGCTCTAGTAGTACAAACGGAGAACTATGGCGCGTTCGCAGGAATGATCCTATCAATTTGCGAGCAGTACATACAGTTTAGATCCACTGTTCCTGGTCTGTAACTGTTTAGTTGTTTTATTCTTCATTATTTGCTGCTCCAAGCTTTACTTAACAAACAATTTCTTAAGTGAGGAATCGTTTGAAAAATCTACTTGAAACAATGGTTCACTTTTCATTTAATTCGTTTCCGATGGCATAGGTGTAGGTTGGACTTTGTGTCAACAGGTACGATTTTAGGTGACACCCGACAAGTGCTGGCCACTATGGATGATCTAGAAAGCGGTCGAGTGATTCTCAGAAAGAAAATAGTTTAACTCTAAGCATTAACTCCCAAAACCGACTTTCTGTTAACCTCGGTATTGATCAAATACTTCGCTGTTGTCTTCATTAGCAAGTACGTTGTTATTTTACTCTTTTATGTACAAAAAAGCCGATGTTTCGGCAGATTTCGCTATCTTCGGAGCCAGGTAAGGTCATTATCCTCGTTAGAGTTCGTTGGAGGATGTTATCCTCGGACAATATATCCTGCAGCAGTTGGTTTCAGAATCAGCTACACATGCAAGAGGTTAAAGTAAAGTCGGTTTTTGAAGTTGTCTTACTCTATTTAAGAAGGTTATGTTATACATATCTTAGTATATTGTTTAGTAGTACATTATGTGCATCCTGTTCTCTACTCAATACGTGTTATGCTATTGCTTTACGTTCTTTTTTGGTCTCAACACATACTTATTAGTAACAAGCTCATTTTAGTTTACCAGTGAAATGAGGTACATACTTATTGATTTTTTGACTTGTTGTTTATTCTTCGTTGGTCTTACGGTGTTTTTATTGAATATATCTTTAAATTGTTGTTGTTTTCCTTTTACATAAGAAGATACATCTTCGTGCAAATGAATATGACTTTTTTCGGGTTACTTTTGAGAGGCTCGTTACTCTTTCCGCCCTCCCGCCCCCCATGAACACATGTGGCGCAGTGGTCGGAGGCTCTCCGTACAACACACGGGATCGATCCCGTTGCCCTCAGTCCACTAAGCCTTCCATCCTTCCGGCGTCGGCAAATTGGTGGCAGACTTGCCTGAGAGGATAGTAGCATTGGTTCGATACATAGCTGCACCAGCTCGAGTCATTGTAAAGGCCAGATATGCATTCAATCAGCTCCAACGATAATGAAGTCTAATGCATGGCGCATCCCTCTAGAATTGATCAGCGTCGAAAGCTTTATACTAGTTATCCTTTTAGTTATTTTTCGTCAAATCTGTAATGCTTTTGTGATCGAATGGGATACCTTTACAGCTATAACGAAGTAAACGCGCAGATCCTTCTTATATTGTAAGATGTGGATTACAAATGGACGGGGAGTGTCAAAATGGTTCACTAAAGGGTACAGGTGTCCTCAGGAACAACTACGTAATGGGTAAGTTAGTATGTATCCAATTGTACTCTTATATTAAGTGGTTCATATGTAGTGTTTACCACGGACATGCAGCTGACGCGTCCAATGTGTTCAAAAGGCAGGGACGTATTTGTCTTGATGTAGCTGATTTCCGGTTTAAAATTATGAGGAGTAATGCAGATTGTGAAGCTTAGAGCAAATCAATGCCGAGAAACACCACCGTACTGGTATCAAACTAGTCGCATGGTGGCAAATCTCCTGATCCACAAAGGCGGCTGCCTTTAATTGACAAATATCATATTTCGTCAAATCTGCCTACTTTGAAATTTTATTCTGGAAATTTTCCAGGTTATACCTTATCCTTCTGATTCCAAAACTTTTCCAAAAATCTCGAAACTATCTTACATTGCACTTCCTAATTCATTTTTCCAACGTGTGGTTCCTATAAAGATCATTTGTAGTTGTTCAGTTATTATTTTTATCAATGTTCGAGATATAAAAATGTGCGAAGGATGCATATTGATCCGATCGTAGTAATAATATTGTGGACCGTAGGGCTCCATTTCACGAGGTCATAGTGTTTATAGCGAATTAGCACCGTTGAATGCAGTAGTTCGAATCAGTTTTCAGTGCCGAATAACCACAATTTTGCGAAAGCACACTCGACTTCGCGCAAATTTGCCGCGCTGGAGTTTCTGTTGCAGCCGCGCATCAAATCACGAACTCTAGCTGAGGTAATTCAATCGTTTATAACAACAATAATGTAGCAACAACGATGTAAAGGCACCAAAACAATGTAGGCGACAAGACGATAACAGGGTTAAATAGGTGTTGGTGAGGCCATGAATGAGAAGTGACCTTTGAGATAAGGGAATAACTTGCCATAGGCCGGTGGATTAATTTGAGTTACAAGTGTCAGATAGAATACAGTAGCAACTCTGCAACTGTTTAGCAAATTATTAAGTAAGATGAGTCACAAATCTCACAAATACATCAACGGATATCAACAAGGATTCAGCCGCAGTGGAATGGTAAGTAGGTGAAATGGTGTAGCAATAGTAACCTTTTAAGAGAATTCATACAGAGCGTCAGTTTTTGAGATGTATGCTAGAAGTGCCATGAGAGAGGTTCGAGAACTGAGAAGCCTAAAAAACATCAGATTATCTGTTATTGATGAGGGTGGAGAGTTTGCAGTGATTCCTCAACAGATAGGCTGTTGAGGTAACGAAAATTATCTTGGAGATGCTTCCCTTTATCGGCCATCATCTGAAAAGGAATTCAAAAGTCAATACCAAATATTGGAAAACGAATTGGTTAAAATGGGAAAGCAGGTGGCTTATAACCACCATTTATTTTTTCAAATGTCCTAAGAACGCGGACTAGTTGGAGTCTTTCGTTGTAACCGCCCTTTACATAAAGGTATCGAACGAATTCCCTGTGCAAGCCGTCCTCGAACTCCTTTTGCAACACGAAGGACCAATAAACATATACACGGCTTCTCGATTCAGTAATTGATGTCTCTTAAAAAACTGTGTAAATAACTAAATCTTTAGATGTTCCGGGAAATATCGCGCATAAATGAAAGGATTGGCAATGGTAGAAAGATTGGCACCAAGCCCTGCCATTACATGTATGTCTAAGGTGGAAGAACCAGTAACAGGATTACGGCCATTATATATATGACTGCGCATTCGATAACCCTAAGTGATCTTTCATCCTGCTTGCGTAGCGACCAGGTTTCTGACGCATACGTTAGGGCAGGAAGAACCGTTGAGTCGAAAACGTGGGCACGGAGTCGGGTGTTTTTTGTTCTCTTCACTACATCTTCGATGCTCTTGAAAGCTCCCTAAGCCGCTCGTCTCCTCGTCAGCTGGGGAGCTAAGTCGTTCATCATATTAATTTCTAGAGCTAGATATACATAACTGGACCATTCGGAGATATTCGTTCCGTTGAGTGTGGATGGGGCAAGCGAAACCAATCCGTTCTTCATGAATATCGTTTTTGTGAGATTTAGTCGAAGACCAATCTTTACAAACGCTTTATCAAAGTCCGCAAGCATTCGCTCTGCTTGGATAATATCTGGTGTTATAAGAACGACATCATCAGCAAAGCGAAGGTGATGTATCTGCCGACCATCGATTTTCACTCCCATATTATTCTATTCCAATGTTCGCATGACGTTTTGCAGGGTGGGACATAATTTTGGCGAGATTGTATCGCCTTGCCTAACTCCTCATTTGACGTGAACGTTAATATCGTTGTAGAATGGAGAAATTTTGGTTGTGAATTTTTTGTACAGCTCACGAAGAATCTTTATGTACTGAGTAGGAACTCATTGACTACCAAAGGCTTCCATGACTGCACCTATCTCAATTGAATCAAAGGCCTTCTGTAAATCGACGAAAGTGAGACAGAGTGGTCTTTTGTATTCTCGCGATACTTCAATGAGCCTTCTTATCGTGTCAATGTGGTCCATCGTATTAAGTCACATTGCTGTCCGTCGTCCAGTGTTTTATCACTCATGTTTCGGATAACTCGAGTGAAAAGTTTGTAGACGACAGACAGCAAGCATTTTGGGCGATAGGTGCCAATATCGTGGAAGTCACCCTTCTTCAACAATAACACGGTCTTGCTGGTCTTCCACTGAGTAGGGACCGTGAATTCAGACAAGCAGCATGTGTAGAGAAGAGCCAGAGTGTTTACGAGGGTTAACGGAAGGTTTTCAGATTTTCTGATCTTATCCTGTACGGCCACGGATCTCCCTCATATGAGGGATCTCGAGCTGGTTAGTCGCGACGCTACGTGTCGCGTCCTCAGGTGGCGGATAGGGGGTTAATCGCGGATCAAAAGCGACCTTTGCTTCTCTGAGACGCAGGTGGATCCAGGAGATGGACTCCCGGTTTCTGCTGCTCCGATTTCGCACATACTTTCTGTACTTTCCAGGTGTATTCATGCATGCATGTGTGAGTGCGTTCTCGCTTTATGCGGATTGTAGTTTACGAGTCAGTTGAGCCAAAAGCATCCCACGAAAGAGCCCCAATTTCGCAGCGTTGGGTAGGACGAGTACGGAGAGGCTGCTGAAATCTCCGGGCCAATGGAAGCTGCCTGGATCAAGAACAATGGTGACGATCTGTACCTACAACGCACGTACACTTGCATCCGAGTCCTCGATAGAGGACCTGCTCATGCAAGCAAGAAGGATGAGGTACGACGTCATCGGCCTGGCCGAGACAAGACGTCGCCACTCATTCAACGCTGTCTATGACACTGGAGAAGAACTGTTCCTCGGAACATGCGACAGTAGAGGCGTAGGAGGTGTCGGCGTTCTCGTCAACATGTGTTTGTCCATGGACATCGATTCATTCCAACAGCTTACAACTCGAATTGGACGTTTACGATTAAAAAGATGTCGATCAACACCAGCTTTGACAATCTTCGTCGTTTACGCGCCAGTATCAAACTGTGACGAAGAAGAAGTCGAAGCGTTCTACATGGACTTGGAGAGGTTCTACAGAGAAGACCATACATTCCTCCAGGTTATCACTGGCGATTTCAATTCCAAGGTCGGACCAAGAAGATCGTCTGAGGAACCCACATTGGGACCCAACGATTAATATGGAACAAAAGGTTGGGGGACTCTCTGAGTTTATCATGGCGATCAAGACCATCCATGTTAATTCGCAATTCCAGAAGCTCCACCCTCATCGATGGACGTGGGAATTTCCCATTGGAGGGTTCCATAACGAAATAGACCACATCATAGTAAATAGGAAATTTTGCCTAACCGATGTCGCTGTTGTCCCAAAATTCTAAACGGATCAGACCACCGTCTCCTCCGCGCACGATTTTACTTCTCGCGGAAAGGAGAAAAAGCCGCTAGATTCAAAAGCCGAAGTCCCAGAACCACCACAAGCTGGGACTGATTCAACTCATTCCACCAAGGGACATCTTTCTCCAGAAACACTCAAGGTGATGCGCCACTGTGGAATCGCACGAGCTGCAGGCAACCCCGAACTAACGTCCGACATTGCGAAACAATGCAGACAGGCGATGAAAGAAGATCTTAAAGAGAGAAGAGCAGCAGTAATGGTCGAAGCTGCAGAGGCTGGGAAAAGCATTCACAAAGCCTGCCGAAGCTTCGCCAATTGCAAGACCAAGTTGATTGCACTCCGAGGCCCAGACGGAACATTAATAGCGTCCAGAAAGGCAATGGAGAAAGCCATCCATGATTACTACTCAGATCTCTTCGATAGCCACGTCCATCTCCCGTCTTATGAAATAAAAGAGGATGGATATGCGGTTCCACCGGATCTCCCTTCCGAAATCCGACATGCCATTTCGTCGGTGAAAAATCGAACAGCACCAGGTCCGGACTGGATAAGATCAGAACATCTGAAGAACCTTGCGCCAGTCCTCGTAAACACACTGGCTCAGCTCTTCACACTTTACCTTTCTGAATGCAAGGTCCCTACTCAGTGGAAGACCAGCAAGACCGTGTTGTTGTTCAAGAAAGGCGATCTACACGATATAGGCAACTATCGCCCAATCTGCTTGCTGTCTGTCGTCTACAAACTTTTCACTCAAGTCATCCTAAACAGGATTGACAGAACACTGGACGAAGGACAGCCGTGCGAGCGAGCAGGGTTTCGAAAAGGATTTAGCACGATGGACCACATTCACACGTTAACAAGGCTCAATGAAGTATCGCGAGAGTACAAAAGACCGCTCTGTCTCACTCTCATCGACTTAGAGAAGGCTTTTAACTCAATTGAGATAGAAGCAGTCATGGAAGCCCTTGGTAGTCAAGGAGTCTCTACTCAGCTCATAAAGATTGTTCGTGAGCTGTACAAAAATTTCACAACCAAAATTTCTCCATTCTACAACGATATTAACGTTGACGTCAAAAGAGGAGTTAGGCAATGCGATACAATCTCGCCAAAATTATTTACAGCCACCCTGCAAAACGTCATGCGAACATTGGAATGGAATAATATGGGAGTGAAAATCGATGGTCGGCAGATACATCACCTTCGCTTTGCTGATGATATCGTTCTTATAACACCAGACAGCCAAGCAGAGCGAATGCTTGTGGACTTCGATAAAGCGAGTGGAAAGATTGGTCTTCGACTAAATCTCAAGAAAACGATGTTCGTGAGGAACGGATTGGTTTCGTATGCCCCATTCACGCTCAACGGCGCGCATATATCCAGTTGCACCAGTTATGTTATCTAGCTCGGGAAATCAACATGGTGAACGACTTAGCTCCAGAGCTGAGCAGAAGGAAACAGCTGACAAGGAGGAGACGAGCCGATTGGGGAGCTTTCAAGAGCATCGAGGATGTAGTAAAGAGAACAAAGCACACCCGACTCCGTGCCCACCTTCTCGACTCAACTGTTCTTCCTGCCCTAACGCATGTGTCAGAAACCTGGTCGCTACGTAAGCAGGATGAAGGGTCACTCAGCGTTATCGAACGGGCAGTCGAAAGAACGATGCTAGGAGTATCCCTTTTCGCACAAGTAAAGGATGGGATCCGAAGCTCCGACCTACGTCAACGATCAAAAATCAAAGATGCCGTTCTATACGCCAAACAGTCGAAGATAAGGTGGGCCGGACAAGTAATGCGTGTGAATGATAACCGATAGACAAGAGCTGGTAGTGACTGGATTCCTCGGGATGTCAAACGTACTGCAGGAAGACCACCGACCCGATGGTGAGAGTTCTTCACGAAAAGCCTAGATGAAAGATATGATTCTCGACGAGTCCCTAGAGCGAACAGAACCCGCCGGGCTACTCTTGCGCCCGACAGAGAAAAATGAAGGTTTTACTGGCGCCCGCTCTAGTCACTCGACGATCAACGGGACTACAGGTGATACAAGTGATATATATATATA
>MQTX01000057.1:280165-330196 GCA_009735665.1 Angiostrongylus cantonensis
AATGTATATACAGTATACATGATAACTCAAAATGTTTCGAGTTATTGAATGGACAGTCAGAGAGATAGAAGAGAAGGAGATAGAATACTGCATTCCATCTCTGGACGTTTATATTAACCTAACTGAAATCGGCCACGGTACGAAGTGGCACCGAAAGCCAAGTGAACGAAAACATACTGGTTCACTACCTTCCGCCCACCACTCGCACACAGCAAGGGCGTTTATAGGAAGCATGTTCATATAGCGACCACTGTGTGCACAGAACGGGAGGAGAAAAAGATTCTGTGAAACTGATGCCGCAACTAGCCATTTCGAATGGCTACGAAACTGAAACTCTTGGGAAGCAGTAGAGGAAAAGCCACGCCCCAAACGTTAATTCCTGCAAGAGCAAGGTCCGTTTATCTTGCCTTTCATCTCCAACGAACGATATAAAACGCTGCTTAAAAAGGATCGCTCTATAGATATTGACAGCAATGATTGAAATTCGGCCGAGTACTATAAAACGCTAGCCATTTTGCAGCCTCCTGCATAATCGTCAATGCGCAGTATAAGATTGCATGATATAAACACACATACAATACAATCGTAGCTGACGTTTCGGCAGAATCGCCTTCTTCAGAGCCTGGAAGGGTACACTGATTCGCAACTTACTAGGTCAAACATTTCAACAGCGCAAATAGAAAGATGAAAATCTGAGCGATAATTACAAGATCTGCGGCTTCTCGAAAAAACGCTACGATTGTACTGTATGTGTGTTATTGCATGGAAGTAAACGTATGCTGTTTAACAACGTCCCGATTTCTGAAAGAGAAAACGACGAATTCGTAATCCAATGCCGAGGTTAATAGAAAGTCGATCCTGGGTCCTATTGCATAATACACTCTAACGGTAGAGACGGTGAGTGAATGAGTTCGGGTAAAGTGTACCTGATCTTTTTTTTTTTTTGAAGAGGGGAACGAATACGTTGGCGAAAAGGGTTAGCCACTGTAAAAAACTCCTATCCGGTAAGTTTAGTGTGAAACCAGTACAAGAAATTTCGCTACGATCGCACAGGAGTGTAAAACACTAGCGCGTAAAACTCTTGAAGTGTTCTGGGGAAATTCATGGATCCAAAATGAACCTAAGGAAAGAATGCCTCACTATAGGGCGTGATTAATTTTCGGCTAACGTTTGCACAAATTCATGTCTTCACATACAAAGAAACTACAAAGCCTCTTAATCGTTGGGTTTTTTCTTTTCTTTTTTTCTTTCTATCAATCAGCGCCATTGGGTTTGGGCTCCCCGTATCAATCCCATTTACGGTTGACTACTGATAGCACTGTTCGATAAAACTAGCTGAGAGACAGGCGAAACGGAGGACGCGCATGGTGTGATGGTGAACGGGTTAGCCTTCGGAAAATGTAATTGAGCATTCATTACCCAGCACAGACACCGGTGGTCCGGAGTTTTGCAAATATTTCAGCATCATTGTGGTTGACTAAAGTTTTTTTCAACGAATTGACTGTGTATGTATGATCTTTACAGCTAATACTTACTTGTAACACTTTCCATCCATTACGCTGTGTTCGAAGAACATATTCCATATTATCACCCCGTGAATTGATACGTGCTGTTCTAAACACCAAAAATGAGGTAGTAGAAATCAAAATTTCCGGTATCCTGTAGCGCTGGTATCTAGTCCCTACTCTCAGTGGACTTTTTTTTTCACCAACCGTGAGATTTAGAAAGACAAAAACTTGTTAACAATTAACAATTTTATAAATGATTGAGCTGAAACAATGTTGCCATAAAAATATTATTCAGCCAACGTTCAGACGATTTGATACTCTTTGGAGACGGATTGATCCGAATCGATGGTCCACAGTTGGCTGTTGCCACGACGTGGGTAATCATTAATGCACGCAGTCGAATACGGTGCACGGAGCACCCCTCAATTGAGGAATCTCACTCGGAGATGTCCTTTTTTATATAGGACGGATTTGGTCGATTCATTTCATCTAATATTGGCTGCAATTTGGTTGGCAATACGTTCTTTAACAATCGGTATTTTATATATTTATATCAACCTCGTGTAAGCTCAATCATGTAGAACTGAAGATATTGTTGAAAATTATCATACCGTATTCCGTAGATAAGTGAACATGATAGCCTGGCTTTAATCGCGGTGAACAAAAAGGTGCAGTCGGGCGCTGCTCGAACTTGCCGGTATCCTGATAGGATATTTTGTGCCAAAACCTCGACACTGGAAACCCCAAACACTAAAGGTATTGGAGAACAGTCATTTATTGAAGCTTATTTTAAGTTGTTTTTAAAAATTGATTTAGTAAGGCATTTCTTCCATCAGGTCAGTCTTAAGGTTTCCTTGATTGCGAATTAGAGCTACCAAAACGATTTTCAGGAGTAGAAATAGATAATCATCGTCCCTGCGTCCTTTAGGAACGGGTTGGAAGGTAAAGCTAAATTCTTTGAAATCGTTTAAAGCCTGCTATGACTTGCACATTCCTCTATAGAATTTGCTAGAAATTATTTTGCAACTACACCGGCCAACTGTACCTGATCTTTTCAATGTCAGTGGGTACTACTACCCTAGTTCGCAGTTACGGGGCAAATTTACATTAGATATGTTGACAAGCTTCCAACTAAACCTCTTCAGTTGCAGAATTAACTGGGATTGCTAGTTTTTGGAGACGCGTACACCGTAATGGTTACAAGTTCGCTCAATAGACAACTGGATCGATCACTGATTCAATTTCGCGAAGCGAGCGAGTGAAGTCTTCCATCTCTACAGGTTCCCAGAATATTCATCGTACCTGGTACCATTGAAACACTGATATGGTGCATAGGTAGGACACCATAAGTCATCGTATAAACCAAATATGCGTACAACCTCTACGCTGCATAATGGATTCGAATCATGAGGCATTGTTTAGGGATTGGTCAACGTCGAGAGCTTTCTCCAGTAGCACTTTTACGCACTTTTAATTTATGTCAGTAGCAAATATCATACCCTTGGGAGAGTCTGTCGGAAAGGTGGAGATACAACACCGCCGATGCGATGTCGAGTATGCGAAATGAATGGTGTACATCGCCAAAGTCGAGCAAACCCGTTGTCTTAAATGCGAAAGTCTTTTAAAAAAATAAAGCTCATTTTTCAGTGTAGATTTCTGTACCTTCAATTTTCCATCCTCTTTGCAAACGAGAATATTTGTCTCGTTGAAGTCAGAATGAATAAGACATGAAATTGTAACACAGCAAAATATGAACCATTGAGAAAAACTGTATATGAATGAATGAATGAAAGGTGTTTACCTAATAGGGGCCGTTCGCCATTGAGATGATCTCTACTGCTTCCAAAGCATAGGCTGTAGTGGATAAGATCTAGAAATCTGTACCTGTTTCATTGCGTTCACAGTTATTTCCTATTCGGTCATCGAACTCTGCCAAGCAATCCCTGATTAGCTGAGCTTCATCAGTGGATATCAACGAAGCGTTCAACTGTAACTCCATCTCCTTCAAAATACTTCGTCGATAGGCCACTGCGATGAAAGGGACGTGGGCAACTGACACTGAAATTGTGAATAGATGGTTTTCAACTAGCACAGTGCCATGATAGGCTTCAACCGGTGAAGTCTTGCCATTCGTAGTCCTTTATTCTAAAACCGGTATGAGGTTAATGAGGAGGATCAGGCTAACGTGCTGCAATCTCTTATGCGAAGTTTTTTCAGTATCAGCAGACTTGGAAAGTCTAAGCGATGAAGGATTTCTACAAGGAAATTTGGCAGTACATCCTCTTCTACGTTCAGAATGAAATCAGTTTAAAAACTATACACTTAAGCAAAATTTGGGTGAAAAATACAATGAACTGACATCCTGAGTTATCAACCACAACGTGGAACTTCGCCAAAAGTCTACCGATCTCTTGTATAAGTTCGGGCTCGAAGTTGAAGTTTTCAAGGTTCGTACCAGGAAGAACCTCAAATACCCGCACAGGCAGATGGACTATAAAACGTTGAAAAATATTACACCGTTAACACAAGCACCTAAACAAAGCGGCAAAAAATGGTAGGAAGATTAAATAAGTGTAGCAAAATTCTACGAAATGTCGATCTAATCACCTTCGTCGGCTATTACCTCCCATGCCCAATCACGTCCATCGAGTCTCTTGATGGTTCTCGGACACGCGATCCCGCTTTCGTTGAGAATTTCACAAATCCTTACTTGAAAATCTGAAAACTGTCTATTGAGTTTGACATCAAACGCTTTAAGATAACATAGGTATTGGTTCAGTAGTTGATGTATTCATAGGCGACAAAGGGTAAAGGATAAAGTTCTCGGTGTTCATCAATCCCTAAAAGATGAGCCATGCATTCGACTTCATTAAGCGTCGTTTGGAGGTGAATGGATGCATATCTGGCCTTTACAATAACACGCTGTGGCCTACCAATGCATCGAGCCTGTGCTGCTCTTCTCCCAGAGAAGTCTGGTATCAATTTGCCAACCCAGAAGGGATGGAAGACTTGGTGGGCCGTGTGCGCGGGGATCGGTTCCACGTGTGTGCCTCCAAACACTGTGCCACACGGGCCCATTCATAGACGGTAGTCGTGTAAAGCCATAAAAAATATTACCACATTTTATGCTAATAAATAGATAACGAAAAATACTTAGAAGCCAGGAGCGCTATGCCACGATGATCTTGCACCATCATAGTTTCTCTTTTAGCAAGCATAGTAGTTGCTACATTAAATTCTTGACCATGTATGGAAAACTGCCTTCGATTTTAGTGAAAAGTCTTGTAAAGCAGATCTCACCGATGTTCGCATCACTGCGAGCTTCTATTGGGTTCGTCACTTTTAAAATAGCACGGGTTGGTCCGCCATTTTCCCATACAACGTCGGTCAATAGAAAATTACAGTCTTCATAGCCAGTAAGGTCTGTCACATGAGCTAAACGAATGTGTTTTGATTAGGGTAGTGCTGTGCTATACATTGACAGAAAATTAAAAGCCATCTTGACCAGTATCCGTTTCTTATTTACAAACGAACTCCCAATCACAGATGTGCTCAATTCACGGTTTATTTTTCAGGCAAACGGAACGATTTTGTTAATTCAATTGTGGCAGTACAATCTCCATAGTGGAAACCGCTCTGAGACGTAGCACTGTGTTCCACAATTTGGTACGAAAATTAGACATGATTAAAAACACTCTCTTAAGTCCAGAAGAATTTTTTTAACGTCAGGACATTCTAAGTACTCTCTTAAATTCAGCAAAGTCTTTTCCTCATAATTAAATCCTAACCTTGAGTAACATTTGACCGCTAGTCATCGGAGTGCTAAATATTTGCAAGACTGACAATATCAGGCCTACTTCCTCTGAAAATTGTCTAAGTACTCAATAAAATACTCAATAACCAAGCGATCCTAACATGTGACCACATGAACAGTGTGGGAGTTAAAGGTTGACAAGGGCCGGAGTTCCTCCATAGAAGTCACTGTTTTCGGTGTTTCAGTGAATATGTTGATGTTTGTGATATGTTTATGATATGATAGATGATATGTTTATTTATATGATCTTATAAGCTGATCTTCTTTAGCTGATGCGAGGTTGGTATAGGTCTTCCTTGTCGTTGTCGTTGTTGTTTTTGTTGGTGTTATTGGTCGATGGCTGACGCTTCGGCGATTTCGCCTTCCTCAAAGCCTGGACGTATTTTATATTAGAATATTTTAATTATTCGATAAAAAAAGACTAAAGTATTAATGAAGATTAAACTTTTGCACAGACTCCATATTGAACAGAAAGGCTACTCACCCTGATGTTACGAGTGGGACTGGCCCACGCGTTGTTCACGTGGGTCGAGAGCAAGACACACCCCGGGGTCAAAACATCATTTTGAAATTTGGCGCCAGGTCACGTGTGATAGTGAGGCATTCGCCTTTCCGGTTTATCTTTGGATTTTTGAAATTTATTCAAAACGCCTCAAGTGTTTTGCGCGTTGATGTTTTCAATTCCTGCAAAAAGTAGTCTTAAAAATTATGTAACGATTATGATTGGCGTCTCACCTAATACCCTACGCCATCAGTTAGTTCGCAGCCGTCTCTATGATCGTTTGTGCAGCTCAGAAAACTGTATGAACTGTCCTTACGGGAGAGACGGGCATTGCATGACTTCAGATATAATATACTTGATCTCATGTAACAGATGTGGTGAGGAATACATTGGGGAGACGGGTAGATCATTTTGTGTCTGCATAAAGGAACACCTAGATGGGAAAGTTAAAATTCGTCAAAACACTCCTCTAGGTACGCATAGGGCACAAAAGCACAACGGCGATGGTTGTGAAGTGACTGTGCGGATCCTAGCGCAGGAATCAAAAACATCAACGCGCAAAACTCTTGAGGCGTTTTGGATAAGTTTCAAAAATCCAAAGATGAACCGGTAAAAACGAATGCCTCACTATCACACGTGACCTGGCGCCCTATTTCAAAATGATATTTTGACCCCGATGTGTGTTTTGCTCGAGACCTTACGTGAACAACGCGTGGGCCAGTCCCACTCGTAACATCACGGTGTGTAGCCTTTCTGTTCAATATGGCGTCTGTTCAAAAGTTTCATCTTCGTTAATACTTTAGCCTTTCTTTCACCAAGTAATTGAAATATTCTAATATAAAATGCGTCCAGGCTCTGAGGAAGGCGAAATCGCCGAAGCGTCAGCTATCGACCAATAACACCAACAAAAACAACAACGACAACGACAAAGAAGACCTATACCAACCTCGCATCTGCTAAAGAAGATCAGTTTATAAGATCATATAATTAAACATATCAGCTATCTATGCCAATGTTTATAGAAAGTGGGTCTTTCGAGTTATTGAATGATAGTAATTATACAATCGACTTCATTAAGTATCGTTGGTGGCGATTGAATGCATATCTGGCCTTTACAATGACTCGCGGTGACCTGCCGATGTATTGAGCTAGTGCTGCTATCCTCCCAGACAAGCCTGGTACCAATTTGCCGACCCTGGAAGGATGGTAGGCTTGGTGGACCATGGGCGCAAAGATCGATTGCACGTGTGTGCCGTAGTAGCGCCTCCAACCACTGCGCCACACGCGTCCCATTCCCTTAGATGAGCATAACCCAACTATTTCATAATTTGGGTTTTTTAACCATAACTGGATGTCTTTGAACTTATCTAAAAGCAGATATTTCAATGAAAATCTAAGTGATCAGGTTTGAATTTGTCGACACAACCGTGGTTTTCCTGAATTCCTTTATTTCTGAGGGAAATTCTCACGGACTTCCGTGGTGTGAGGAATTTCAATTTTCTTTTCTCAACAATAAAATGAAATGTTACATTCCACTCTTCGAAAGTGATCTCGGAATGGCAGCGATGTAGATGGTTAGATTAGTTCAAAGAGCTTGCTAAAATATTATAACGTTCATAAGCTGGGAAAAATGAGAACATTCTATCAAAAACATCTAGCACCTTACCATTAGATACTTTTCCGGATTAATCTATTACAAACCTTGAGTGATACCGTAACTTGATTTCAACAAGCGAAGAAGATTGTGAGAATCAGGTTTTGGGGCCTGAGTGATTTCTTCGGAAGTGTACGATTCCATAGCCAAACGAACAATTAAATCTCGAATAAAATTAATCAGAAACCATTTCAGCAAATATTTTATTGTGCCAATGAGAAAGGATGATCTCAATCTCCTAACATTAGTAAATCGTGTTCAGCATAAGAAACTAAAAGCTAAATACTTTTCATAGATACTTGGATGCTGGTTGTGCAGGCCGAGCACAATTTCTGTTAGTTTATCGCTTGCGTAATAGTCGTCCATGTTGCTGGTTCGCTTCGTAGATGGTGATATCAGAAAGGTCCATTGCTCAATCCTAACATCGTTGCCATATACCAATGCAAATGAATGACATTAGCTATAAACACGTCCCCCCTTCATTTGGGTGCTCTGCCAAGAAGATGCTTGCAGTCTCTTGCAGTGCATTTCACTGCTGTTTTCGTCCATCTGTCATCTGGTCTCCTTACTATGTGACCATCGCATCTGTTTCGCTATTAATACATACTCTCCTGGATCCCAAAGATGGGATAGGTTTTCGATATCCGAGGTGCGTATTCCGGATAGGCGCTGTGAGCGCTGGAAGAACTACTGAATAGAAAAGTTAAGCTCGGAGTTTTAGAGCCGTTAGCTGATCGATAGCTTCTTTGAGTGGGCCTGAATGCTGCCCATGCTGTTCTCCTTCTTCCATCTGATTCCTTCCTCATGTTGCTCTCTATGATCACATAAGGTACACATACGAGGTGGTTTTTGTAATCAAAAAACCATCCAATTCAATTTGTTCACCTTCGCACCACGGGTTCTTCACGAACTGGTTCCTCGTGTTTCGTGCAGCCAGCTAGTCTCCGTATATAGGGCCAGTCCATTCCTCGGTCAACGAGTGCTGATAGGAGTGCATCGGTTAGACCAAAGAGTAGAGAGTACAGCCGACAGAATTATAATGCTCGTAACAGGATTTGCATGTGGTCCATGCAGCAGAGTTTTTGTGGAAGTAGTGCATGCTCAAATGGTTGTGCTACGACTCCTTTTTTTTCTTGGACGATGACAGAAGTTATTTTCCTTTTTATTGCTGAATCGGATGTTCACGAGGAGAAAGCGGCGGTAGGCTGTTCATAAAAATAAGGTTGATCGCCGCATGAGTCGCGCTGTTACTAGACTCCCATGTCCATCGACGATGTTCTCTCCTCTCGAAAAATGAATTTGGATCAATGGGACATACTGGGGAAGGGAGAGCTTTAAAACGGTTTCCATCCTCACTTCGTTCTCCGATTCCGAATTTCCTTATCCTATGCCAATTTTCGTTGCTCGTTCCTGATCTGGCATTGAAGCCTTTAACAACAGATTTATAGAACTTCTTGTTGTGGATTTCTTCCTTCAACTAGCTGTAAAGCGTGTCTGTTTCGCTTCTATCAGCTATCCAAGTTTATGAGTAACAGAGGATGGCAAGATCCTGCCAGAGAGATGAATTACCCCGCTCTACATCGCAGCTCGACAGCAAGGAACGCCTCCCAGCCACGATGAGGCGGTGCGCATTTCGGAGGACTTCTCACAAATGCTATTGACAACAAAATAACTGCTTGTTTTCTTTATTCTAAAATACGAAATACAATTGAAGAATCAGAGGAGAAAAAAAGAAATAGTTAGAAACTTGTCGAATACTTTAAAGAGGTCAATATGAAGACTGATAAGATAAGCAATGGAGCCAAAAAGGTAATATTGATCGACGCGAATCTGTGCACTGTATAGTAACCGAAGTGAATGCAGTTACTCAGTAGTCGATACAGCTTCGCAAACATTGATTTGCTTGAAAGAAAACATACGCGTAGAAAAGATCTCAGAAAAAACTCGGCTTCCGAGATCCTTGGTATCAGTGATTATGAAAAAAGATTATTATCACAAATAGATACGGAAAAACTATACATTTTCTAAAGAACTCTCCAGATTTATAACTGTTCGATAAGATCCGTGATTATATGTGATGATTCGAATCTGAGGTCCGTATTTTCGTGATCAAAACCATATTCAGAGGCTCGTCTCGCTATAATCGTCTGTGTAGGTTCGTTGATAGACCAACTGTTCGACACATTGAATGATACCGTAGTCGAAATCTGGATCGGCTCTCACAAATAGACTCCGTGATTTCCTTAAGAGCCGCATTCAATTGTATTCGGAAAAAAGAGTGGAAAGAAAAATCGAAAAACTGGCTGAAGTAGAAGGAAAGCAAGGGCCTCCGTAGTGCAGTGGATAACATATGAGTCTTCGGAAAGACTAATCGTGGGTTCGAATCGATACTGGGGTCGGAGTTTTGCAAATATCTAGGCGCCATTATGGAATATGCAAAAATTTAGAGCATTGTCATTGTCGCAATTTCGTACTGATTTTGTCTGCCTAAAGCTTCCTTGTCACCAGCGGGTTTTTGTCAGAGTGTTCGCAAGTGACTAGAAATCGTGATTTGTTCGCGCTACGATGTGGTGGAAAATTAAATCATTCTTTACCAAACCCACTTCCACATGACCTGGGCCTGAATAACCAGTAACTTCCTATTAGCCTCGTCATAGATCAGTAGTTGACTGCTTTCCTCAAGAGCAGGTACAAGATTGCGAATATACAATTTATTATTCAGCTGATAGCTGACGTCTCGGCATATTCCACCCTTTTCAGAGCCTACAAAGGTCAAAGTGATTGCAGTCTAGCCAACCAAATGCTTTTATTACTTCAATAGTAGAAGCTGTCACAGTAAGTGCTGTTAGTCTCCGTCAATAATAGGAAGACTCAAAAAGAAAATCATAAGTATCTCAAAAAACTGTTTCTAAAGCAACTGATAACTACTTAGATGATGAGTTCTTCTGTTGAGATTACGAATGTATTTGGCTGACTACTTTACAACTCCACGGATCTCCCACATATGAGGGATCCTGATAACCGGTAAGTCGCGAGGCTACGTGGCCCGTCCCTGGCGTATAGAGGGTTAATCGTGGAACAAAAGCGACCTTTGCTTCCCTGAGACGCAGGTGGATCTAGGAGATGGACCCCCTGTTTCTGCTGCGCAGATTTAGCAAATACTTTCTCTATTTACGAAGCGTATTCATGCATGCGTGCTTAGGTATATTATCGTTTAACTGGATTGTTACGAGTCAGCTCAGCCTAAAGTCTGCAATCAAAAAGAAAGGAAGCATATGGGAGACGGTTGGGAGTCGTCTCCAACAAATAAGCTCTATGACGACTATAGGAGAGCATGGTGAACTATCCATGAGTATACACAGCCACTGAGGAAGACCATACATTCTTCAAGGTCATAATCAGAGATTTCAACGCCAAGGTTGGGCCAAGTAGAACGTATGAAGAACGTCACATTGGGAGCTACGGATTAGAATGGAACGAACAGAGTGAGCGTCTGTCTGAGTTTATCATGACGACCAAGATGGTAAATCGCAACTCCAGGAGCCCCACCCTCAACGCTAGACGTGGGAGTCTCCCAATGGAGAGTACCATAACGAAATAGACCACATCAAAGTAAATGGAAGATTTTGTCTAACTGATGTCGATGTTGTCCCAAAATTCTACACCGGATCAGATCATCGCCTCCTTCGTTCAAGATTCTATTTGTTGCGGAAAGATGAAGAAGCCGGTAAATTCAAAAACCGAAGTCCCAAAACTACGACAAATTGGGACTTATTCATTTTATTAGTCGGCTGTTGTGAAGATACCGTTGTCGACAACATTGACGAGGAATATGATCGGCTCATTGAACATCTTCACGTTAGCGCCATGAAAGCTGAGAGCTCGAAGGTCACTAAGAGACGTCTGTCTCCAGAAACACTCAAGGTGATGCGCCAGCGTGGAATCGCACGAGCTGCAGACAACCGCGAACTAACTTCTGAACTTGTGAAACAATGCAAACAGGCCATAAAAGAAGATCTTAAAGAGGGAAGAGAAGCAGTAATGGTCGAAGATGCAGATGCTGGGAAAAACATTCGCAAAGCCCGCCGAAGCTTCGCCAATTAGAAGACGAAGACGATTGCACTCCGACTCCCAGACGGAACAATAACAGAGTCCAGAAAGACAATGGAGAAAATCATCCACGATAACTACTCAGATCTCTTCGATAGCCACGTCCACCTCCCGTCATATGAAATAAAGGAGGATGGACATGTTATACCACCGGTTCTCCCCTCCGAAATCCGACATGCCATTTCGTCGGCGAAAAATCGATCAGCACCGGGTCCGGAGAGGATACGATCACAACGCCTGAAAAACCTTCCGCCAGTCCTCGTAGACACACTGGCTCGGCTCTTCACACGTTGCCTCTCTGAATCCAAGGTCTCTACTCAGTGCAGGACCAGCAAGACCGTGTTATAGTTCAAGAAGGGTGACCTACACGATATCGGCAACTATCGCCAAATCTGCTTGCTGTCTGTCGTCTATAAACTTTTCACTCGACTCATCTTAAACAGGATTGATAGAGCACTGGATAAAGGACAGCCATATGAGCAAGCACGGTTTCGAAAAGGATTTAGCACAATGGACTACATCCACACGATAACAAAACTAACAAGAAACAAGAGTATCGCAAGAGTACAAAAGACCGCTCCGTCTCACTTTCATCGACTTAAAGAAGGCCTTTGACTCAACTGAGATAGAAGAAGTCACGGAAGCCCTTGATAGTCACGGAGTCCATACTCAATACATAAAGATTCCTCGTGAGCTGTACAAAAATTTCACAACCAAGGTATCACCACTTTGCAACAATATTAACGTTGACGTCAAAGGAGGAGTTAGGCAAGGCGATATAATCTCGCCAAGATTATTTACCGCCACCCTCCAGAACGTCATGCGAATATTGTAATAGGATAATATGGGGTGAAAAGGAGTTACACGATCTTCGCTTTCCTAATGACATCGCCCTTATAACACTAAACATTAGCCAAGCGGAACGTATGCTTGCCGAATTAGATAAAGCCTTTGGAAGGATTGGTCTACCACTAAATCTCGCAAAAACGATGTTCATGAAGAACGGATTGGTTTCGTATGCCCCATTCAAGCTCAACGAAACGAATATCTCCGAGTGCTCCAGTTATGTCTATCTAGGTCTGAAATCGACAATTTGAGCGAATTAACTCCAGAGCTAGGCAGATGGAAACGAGCGGCTTGGAATCCTTTCAAGAGCATCGAGGATGTAGTGAAAGGGACAAAGAACACCCAACTCCGTTGCCACCTTTTCGACTGAACCTTTTCCTGCTGCCCTCACGTATGCATCTGAAACCTGGTCGCTCCGTAAGCAGGATGAAGGATCACTCAGCGTTATCGGACGCGCAGTCGAAAGAGCGATGCAAGGGGTGTCCCTTTTCACACAAGTAAGGGATGGGATCCGATGCTCCGACTTACGTCAACGATCAAAAATCGAAGATATCGTTCTGTAATCCAAGCAGTCGAAGATAAGGTGGGCTGGACACGTAATGCGTATGAATGACAACCGATCGACAAGAACCGTTAGTGACTGGATTCCTCGGGATGCCAAACGCACTGCGGGAAGACCATCGACCCGATGGTCACACTTTTTCACGAAGAGCCTTGAAGAAAGATATGATGCTCGATGAGTCCCTAGAGCGAGGTGGACCCACTTGGCTACTCTTGCCCGCTACAGAGAAAAATGGAAGATTTACTGTCACCCGCTCGAGTCACTCAACGATCAACGGAACTACAGACCATACAGGTGACTTTGCAACCATCTTCACTTTTCCAGGCTCTGAAGAAGTGGAACTCTGTCGAGGCATCAGTTAACATGAAAAATGAATGAATATCGTGATTAAACAAGTTGAAAAGCAGTTCGATGTTCATATCCACAAACCTCAATTAAAATGAAGTCAACAGAGGCTCTTATCAAAACATTTAGAGAAGCTGCTAACCGTTCTTATCAGCACATAATCGCCGTGATGTAACTAATCAACACTTGCCTTAGCTGAAGACATGTAGAATGGCACGAAAGTTTTTGAAGAAATAGGACCAATGTTAGGTGTACGTATTGATTAGCACGAATAATGTTCGTTCAAATATGCTTCATATCTACCTCAGAGTAAATGTGTGCTATAACGAATACAAATATTTTTTAAACTAATGCAGTTTTCTTTGAATCTGACTCATAGTTACACACGGAAACGAGGTTTAGACCGACAAATATAGAAAGGCCAATTTCCACTGTAGGCGCTAATTCATATCTAGTTAGTTATTAATGTTAGTTATTACTCTTTTTGTCGGTTATATTTATATTATTTATTATTGTTCTCGTCAGTTATTTGTGGCTATATACTCGAAAGGTGTCAAACAACAGCAGGTATATACCTGTCATCTGTCCCCCACAAATCACTACAAGGGACAAACCTAGATTTAGTTAGTAGGCTAACTGGGCACCATAAAATTAAACCTAATCTCTGTTTCGGCCAGTAGAAAAAAAGACAAAAGTAGCTGCATACGTGATATCGTCGTAGTCTTCCATGCCGATTATGCAGTTGCCCATCTCGTCGTAATAATTCGTATGGCAGACCTCTAATGCAACGTTTTTGTCGAAGTCTGGTGAAAGTACCTAAAAATTTTATAGATTTACAACATTTAAATAAGTAAGTAATGAGTAGATAAAAGATATAAATTAGTTTAGATGCTGAAAGATGACTTGTCTCTTACGTTCTTAATGAATACTTACTTGACAATGTTCTAAATTTTGTTCGGTAATGAATTTGAACAGCACATCTTGGAAAACTCGAGGAAGAATAATTGGGAACCGTCGATTCCTCAGCCATGAGCACACTGCTCGTTTCAAATATTCTAAATCAATATTACTTAATCCTCGCACAGACGAAAGAACATAGCAGAAGATCGGTTTAAAAATGCCCAAAATCTATGTGAATTATGCTTTTTATTTTCCGCCTACTACAATTTAAACGGCAGGGTACTAAGCGAAATACAATCACAATGTTGCTGAAATATTTGCAAAACTCTGGACAGCAGGCGTCTACGGTGGGGAACGAACGCGTTACTGTTCTTTCCGGGGAGTAACGCGTTCACCACTACACCATGCGGGCCCTTCGTGTCTCACCTGTCTCTCAACTAGTTCTATCGAGCAGCGCCATCAGCAATCACCCGTCAACGGGATTGATCTGGAGAGCTCACATCGGCATTGAACTCAGCTAGCTGAGAGACAGGCGAAACGAAGGACCCGCATGGTGTGGTTGTGAACGCGTTACTCCTTCGAAAGGACAGTAGCACGTTCGTTCCCAAACTTAGACACCTGCGGTCAAGAGTTTTGCAAATATCTCGGCAACATTGTGATTATGTGAATTATATTACGTACGATCAGTATATTCCGCTCAAGATCTTCTAAGCCAGTTTTTTCTGTGATTTTGTTGATGTGTAGTCAAAATTTACTCAATGCTGGATGCGATAGATGCTGATGTTACTCCGATTTTTAGTTGTTTAGTAGCATAGTCTCTATTTTTGTCGTGATGCCTAGAGACAAGACGGTTTCAAGTGGACAAATTTTATCCCCAACCTTTTTCCTTTGCGCTTGCCTTGTCCAGGTCGTCGCCTAGAATACGTATGTGTTCCTCTGCGATGGTAAATCGACCAATACGAGCTGCTTCGCCAAGCCTTCTTGCGACGTCAGCGATGTAGTGGATTGAATGAATTGGCATCTCGTTCTCCTAAAAATAATCCACTAATTCGGCATGCTTTCTACTGTTGCATACCTATCCTCACTAGTGCAGTGATTACAGGTGTGTTTCAAAATAAATAGGCTGGTTCAATTCCGCACCCTAGTTAACGAAATTGCTCGCTCTTTAGGAGTCGGTAAGTTGGTGCCAGACTTGTCTGGGAAGAAGAAAAAACTAACTTTATACATCGGTAGGCAACCCCAACTAAAGGTCGGGTATAAATTCAACGAACTCTAATGTCCTTGATCGACGCGAGTGCATGATGTCTTCCTAAGCGAATTAATGCCGAGCACCTTTTCTTCAGAGATGTTATCACCATTATTTCAATATAAAATATTTGTCCAGAAATGACTAGCGTCTTGAAAGAGACATAGGCTCACGTTGGCGTAAACGCCCACTTCCCTTCAACAATTAAACACCGTCCATTTGATAATCTATGAATAACATTATCACATTATTACATTGTATTACATACCGTTGTAATAATAGAGTGCTTCCATGGGAATCTCTCCATCCCGATATAGCAAGCGTTGAGCGCTATAAAAGTGCCGTGAGCAGTGCTGGTATTGAAGGTCATTGATGGAACGATAATATTCAGTATACATTCACCAAGTATCCGCACCTGTCGATGAGATACAGTTTGCATTCAAGAAATGTTTCGCTTTCAACTAATTTCGAAATTTAGTTTAAAGTTCCTGCACCTACGGCTCGAACAGAAATCTCATTTGCGACTACCGTTCCTAAACTTCGGTGCTGTGGTGGAATGAATGAATACAGATACCGGAAAAGACACTCTTACCAATTTTTCGAATTCCGCTGACGCACTACTGTCAATAACAAAACAGTAGAAATGCAGTGGAGAAAACATCATTGTCATCACTTCTTCTAAGAAGTCGTAATCCTAAAGCAATGATAACGAATTTCTGGCAGAATCCGATATAGAAAATAAAGAAGCTTGTCCGACACGTGGTGACGGACAAATTTTATCCCTGAATTTTATCCGATCCACTGTATTACTGTACTGCTTATCAAACTTCGAGAAGTCTCATTCAGGAGGACAACTTTCATACGCCATTTAAAGTCGCAGTGCGCTGTGATCCACCGTCAGAAAAAACGCCTAGTAGAGGGAAAAAAATTAGAACTTAAGTGTAAACGAGACGGGCAACTGAATAACACATGTAAAATTAAGGACAGACTTCACAAAGACTGGATATCCGCTCTTTTTGTTAAAATTGATTTCCGAGTGTTCCTTTTTTGTCGGAGCGTCTTCAGATGGAACAAAATGTCCTCTGAAGTAGCTTCTTCCCGACGCCCTCTCATAGAAATTTATAAGTAAATGCCTGTGTCCAGATAATTTCGTGTAAAATCCCATATCGCATGGTTAACGCTCTCAGTCGACCTGACAACCTATATAAAGCCGTAGATGCCTTTATGAAAACACTCAAGAATGTGATGACAACTACTCGTTCATCGATAAAAGCTCCAAAGCTATTCATTTTGTTCCCTAAGTTATGTGTATTTTTTTAAGGGTGGTCAGCGTTGAATTGAAATGTAAAAACGAGATCGTAGCTGCCAATCACAATGTATTTGCAGAACTCAGACCCCAGGCCAGATTCGAACCCAGGGTTACCCCTTCCGGGTGCGATTGTGTCACTCACTTTCACATAATACCCTGGCGTGAAAGAATAGTGCACACTGAATAAAAAGTTAGAAATTGTGATCTCGATTGCGGCCTCAGCTTAACTTAGTTCAATGCTTAAATGTGCTTCCCAGATCATTCCCATGAACAGGTGAGTGCTGATGGCACCGTTACGCTAAAAAGAATGGCTAAGAGAAAGGTAGAACGAGGTCCTCAGTGTTGCTGAGCGCAACACGTGAGTTGAGTTCCCGGAAAGGATGATCGCCGTTCGACCTGGCCTGGGGTTTCAGTTTTGCAAACATTTTAGCATCATTGTGGTTGCACTTCATATAATACCTTGCCGTTAGGCAGTAAATAAAATGTTATAGATTACTCTATAAATGGCTTAGCAAAGCGGTCGAGAGGGTTCGATGCGTTTAACCGAACTGAGGAAAATCTTTCAAACATAGTTACTGAAACTTACCGTACGTTTCACTTTTTTATATTCTAGCTCAAAAACTATTTCTGTAAACCTTTACCTTACTAACGATTCGCAATAGATACATGTTATGATGGACTTCCATGCTATGTGGCACAGCAACAGGTAAGTATCGTCGTTTTTTGATTGATTGGCACCTATAGAAGTAACTTGCTGTTCTACAAACAATCATCGGTCACTCTACAAACATTCCTGACCTACTTGTTATTAATCAAGCCAATCTTCTCTTTACGAACAGTCCGATTACGTGCATACACGGCTAGATTCTCTTTGCCACTTTCCCCTTCGTATATTCCACAATTCATGTGAATTCGTAGAGGAACTGGATTAAAAATATGAATACTGAAATAAATCAGTTCTTGTTTCCGCAGTCGCTTCTTTTTGAGGAAAAACTAGAAAAATAAGAAAAATCAATTTGTGGTTCAATATTGATTGGTTTCCCATTTCCTTAGTAATACAGACGAAGTCAAAAAAAGGGTGACTATGAAGAGCCTTATTTTAACTCAAAATAAGAATAGTTGCACCACTTTGTACCCAATATTTAAATATATAAGATCATTTTAGCTTAAATTAGAAAGCCCATAGCCGTTCCTTTGTATACTAGTGGTAGTGTATGAAAAAGCCTAGTTTTGCTAATGACTACCACTTGCCAGTGTTAGCATATGGTAACAATTTTCTCGATACTTGGTACTCGATACTTGAACGGCTCGCTGATAGTAGTTGTACGTGTGCTAGCATAATCACCATTTTTCGGAGTTTTGCTGCTCTAACCATTATGTTTCCATGGAGTCCCGAGGTTGCCCAGGCCAAAGTCAGCCCCAGATCGTCATCACCACAGGCAGTCGCGCCCCTTGTGCATTAGAGGGAAATTTGCCACTGTGCGACTAGTTTAGCACTAGGACGGTGGACGGACCTGGTACCGGTTTACTCTTAGCTGAGCTTCCTGATGGAAACGCCGGACTCCTTCTCAGCTTGGGAGACCCTGCCGGGATGACGAATTCCCCGCTGTACATCGCAGTCCGACATCCAGGAACACCTCCCAGTCACAATGAGGCGGTAAACCGTCGGAAGGTCATGTAAGCAGAGCAGTCTAAATGATTTATACCTTCCATACAATAGCACACATACAACACAACCGTAGCTGACGTTTCGGCAGCATCGCCTTCTTCAGAGTCTGATTTACAACTGTTTAATACAATCATTTTGATTTACTGCCCATTCTTTTTCATGACAGTGCATGAAAAAAGAATGTACGATAAAAGAAAAAGAATGTACGCATGAAAATAGTTAAATAAAAAATTAAAATGCGGTCCGGAGTTCTGCAAATACGTCAGCATCATTGAAGTTATATTTCGCAATATATACCCTGCCATAGAGCGCGTGTGGCGCAGTGGTTGGAGGCGCCACTACGACACGCAGGTGGAATCGATTCCTGCGCCCATGGCCCACCAAGCCTTCCATCCCTTTGGGGTTGGCAAATTGATACCAGACTCAGCACTGGCTCGATACATCGACAGGCCACCGCGAGCCATTGTAAAGGCCAGATATGCATTCAATCACCTCCAACGATACTTAATGAAGTCGAATGCATGGCGCATCTCTCAGGGATTGATCAACGCGGAGAGCTTTATCCTTTATCCTTCATACGCTGCCATTAAAAAGAGTAGACAGTAAATAATAAGTTATAAATTGAACAATTATCCCGTGTGCCATAATTTGCTCTGTTATTGTCGCGAGCAAAACCATGATTACAATTTCTGCCTTTATTGTTGCGCAGTCTTTTCAAAATCACTGATCTGCATTACTTACTTGTTTAACGACATTTCATTGAATTTACAAATTATTTGAATAAATAAACAAACGCTGCGAACATCTCAATATAAGTCTCCTACCCAAAAGCAAGTCGAATGGCAATCCTTTCATTAAAAATTGGCGGAAAAAAGGTTTTTATCCTCAAAGCACGACGTTTTCAGTGAGCCTCCAGCGAGCAGAGACAATTTCATAGGATCCCGTGTGCAATAAAGAAACTAGGTGATTTTGATGAAACTTATTGAAGTCACTGCACACGATAAGTGGAGTTAGAACTGTTGAAAAAGCAAAAGGGTCCCGTATGTCAATCTCGCCTTTGGGTTGTGCTATGCATCCGACTCAATCCGTAGCATCGCGAAGGTAATTAAGTGCATATTCGGCCTTTACGATGAGTTGTGGCAGAATAGCAATGTACCATTTCAGTATTTCGACTATTGCAGGCAAGTTTGGGCACTAATCTGCCAACTATATGAGGATGGAGAGCACGATTTACTCGAGCTAGACGCGGGCGACTGGCAATTTTTCTTATCTGTCACGGCTCTCCTTCATATGTACTGTGTGGACCAAAGCATCCATCATCCACTTAGATCTTCGAATATCCACAAAGCAACAGCATTCAGCCCAGCACAATCGATTATTATTAATACGGTTCTGAAAAAGACGAAGGCGTCGAAATATTAATAGGAAACAAGTTTTTACACCAACCTCGTTTCAGATCAATCATCACCTGTCACTAGTCTCAATGATCATCGAGTGACAAGAACGGGTGCCAGTAAATCTTCCATTTTTAACTGTCCCGTGCAGGAGTAGCCCAGTGGGTTCTGCTCGCTCTAGGGACTCGTCGACCACCATATCTTTGTTCTAGGCTCTTCGTGAAGAACTCTGACCATCGGGTCGGTGGTTTTACTGCAGTACGTTTGACATGTCGACGAATTCAGTCACTAACAGCTCCATCGGTTATCATTTATACGCATTACGTGTCCGATCCATCTTATCTTTGATTGTTTTGCGTACAGAACGGCATCTTTGGTTATTGATCGCTGATGCAGATCAGAGCTTCGGATCCCATGCGACTGCGCGTTCGATAACGCTGAGTGATCTTTCATCCTGCTTACGCAGCGACCATGTTCCTGACGCATACGTCAAGACAGGAAATACCGTTGTGCCGAAAGGTGGCCACGAAGTCGGGTGTTCTTTGTCCTCTTCACTACAACCTCGATGGTCTTGAAAGCTCCCCAAGCCGCTTGTCTCCTTCTTGTCAGCTCTGGAGCTAAGTCGTTCATCATATTGATTTCCAGAGCTAGATGTACATAGCTGGGCCATTCGGGGATAATCGTTCCGTTGAGCGTGAATTGTGCATACGAAACTAGTCCGGACCTCATAAACACCGTTTTTGGGAGATTTAGTCGAAGACCAATCTTTCCACAGGCTTTGTCAAAGTCGGCAAGCATACGTTCCACTTAGCTAATGTTTGGTGTTATAAGGACGATGTCATCAGCAAACCGAAGATAATTTAACTGCCGACCATCGATTTTCACTCCCATATTATCACATTCCAATATTCGCATGACGTTCTGGAAGGTGGCGGTAAACAGTTTTGGTGAGATTGTATCACCGTGCCTAGCTCCTCTTTTGATATCGTTGATAACGTTAATATCGTTGTAGAATGGTGAAATCTTGGTTGTGAAATTTTTATGCAGCTCACGAGGAATCTTTATGCACTGAGTAGGGACCCCTTGACTATCAAAGGCTTCCATTATTGCTTCTATCTCGAGTGAATCAGAGACCTTCTGTAAATCGATGAAAGTGAGACGAAGCGGTCTTTTGTACCCTCGCGATACTTCTATGAGTCTTGTTATCGTGTGAATGTAGTCCATTGTGCTAAATCTCTAAACCTTCTCGAAACCCTGCTTGCTCACATGGCTGTCTTTCTTCCAGTGTTCTGCCAATCCTGCTTAGGATGACTCGAGTGAAAAGTTTCTAGACGACAGACAGCAATCAGATTTGGCGATAGTTGCCGATATCGTGTAGGTCACCCTTCTTGAACAATAACATAGTCTTACTATTTTTCCACTGAGTAGGGACCTTGCATTTAGACAGGTAGCAGGTGAAGTGCCGAGCCAATGTGTTTGCGAAGACTGGCAGAAGGTTTTTGATCTCATCCTGTCCGGACCTGTTGCTGTTCGATGTTTCATCGTCGAAATAGCATGTCGGATTTCGGAAGGGAGAACCAATGGGGCCACATGTCCATCCTCCATTATTCCCTGCGACGGAAAGTGGGCGTGGCTATTGAGGAGTGATTTTTCCATTGCCTTGACGCTGTAACCGTTCCGCCTAGTCGCCGGAGCGTAATCATCTTGGTCTTGTAATTGGTGAGATTTGGGTGGGTTTTGTGAATGCTTTTCCCAGCCTTTGCAGCTTCGGCCAAAACTGCTACTCTTCTCTCTTTAAGACCCTCTTTTATCGCCTGTCTGCACTGTTTCGCAAGCTCGGAAGTTACTTCGCGGTTGCCCGCAGCTCGTACGATTCCACGCTGGCGTATTACCTCGAGAGTTTCTGGAGACAGACGTCTCTTGGTATCCTTCGAACTCTCAACTTTCATGGCGCTAACGTGAAGATGTTAAATGAGCCGATCGTATTCCTCGTCGATGTTATCGACAACGACATTTTCCCAACAGCAGACTAATAAATTGAATACGTTACCAAGTTTGTGGTGGTTCTGGTACTTCGTTTTTTGAATTTAGCGGCTTTTTTTCTTTTGCACGACAAATAGAATATTGCACGAAGGAGACGGTGGTCTCATACGGTGCAGAATTTTGGGACAACAGCAACACCGGTTAGCAAAACTTTCTATTTACTATAATGTGGTCTATTTCGCTATGGAACCCTCCATTGAAAGACTCCCACGTCCAGTATTGAGGGTGGGGCTTCTGTAATTGTGAGATACCATGGATGGTCTTGGTCGCCATGATAAACTCAGAGAGCCGCTCACCTTGTTCACTCCATTCCAATCCGTGGGTTTCAATGTGACGTTCTTTAAACGTTCTTCTTGGGCCAATCTTGGAGTTGAAATCTCCAATGATGACCTTGAAAGATATGTGGTCTTCCCTGCAGAACTTCTCGAAGTCCATGCAGAAAGCTACGACTTCTTCTGCATCATAGTTTGATGTCGGCGCGTAAACGACGAAGATTGTCAAAGCCGGTATTGATCCACTTCTTTTTAATCGTATTGCAGGCTTTTGGCAGAATTGACTCATAGAATACAATCCGCATAAGCGAGAACGCACCAACACACGTACGCATGGATACGCCTAGCATATAGAGAAATTATGCGCCAAATTGACGCAGTAGGAAAAAGGAGTCCTTCCCCTGGATCCACCTGCGTCTCAGGGAAGCAAAGGTCGAAGGCCACCTAGGTGCACACCACATAGCCTCGCGACAAACCGGCTTGAGATCCCTCATGTGAGGAAGATCTGTGGCAGCTCAATGATGTGAAAAATTATTTATTATTATTACCGAGGTTTGATAAAATACGGTTTTTAAGACCATCCAACTCGTCACGTGTGGACTCGGGTACTGCTTGAGGGATTTCCGTTTCCTCTAGCCCCCTGAGAGCAAGGCTACAGTGTTCTTGCTTGAATAGCAAAGAGTGAACTACAAATCTTATGACAGTTTCCTAGCCGAGACGTTGAGAGGCTTGGTGAGCCTCGTGCGAGTGACCTGTCCTAATTTCTCACGTTTGGAGACCATTAAAAGAGAAAATGGTACATATCATATCGTCCACTTTCTGACCAGTTTCTCCTGTCTGGTCAGACTCTGAGCCAACAGCTGATTGCCTCGAAGGCATTTCCAAGATATACCAGGAGTTTTTCAGGAATTAGAATTCATTGATGCCTAGCAAAGCTTATGATGTTTCGTCTTTGTACGAATTCATAGGTAAGCTTCCCAATATATGCTACCCCATTCTCGAGACGGAGGCCTACATAACAGAAAATGGATTAAGGAGATTTGTTGTTGTGCTATGTCGAAGACCATGTTTTTCGTCACGTTGACAACTAACATAAGAAACTTGTCCTGTTGGCAATACAGAAAGTACATCTACTACCGTAAAAGGCCGAAGTGTACCGATTTGTACAAGCGGAATACTTCCATTTACTCAAGAAATATTTCTGGAGAGAAATCGAAACCTCGATGGAGTTAGACGAAAATTCTGAATAATCGGAACGTCTCGATTTTCTTGTTTTGATGCGTTAGGAAAACGATGTACAAGACAGCCCTTGCTCAAAAATAGACCCATGTGTTCAATTCAGTGTCATAAACGTCCACCACAGTGATCTTCAACGCTCAGGATTTCTGCGGCGGTTACAACCCTTGTTATTAACATATTTTGTGTAACCCTGCAATAAACATTACTTTTGAAACACTAGGCATTATATGTATGTGTATATATGCATATACATATATATATAGTACACATTTTTGCCACCCACAATCAACACAGAGCAAACTATGGCGTTAACGTATGAAAGTGACTGTGATGTTAAATGTTATCAAACGCCTTGCAAAAACAATGATATGACACATAACACTAAAAAGAAGCCGTTGCAAACCTCCACGAAACATATCCAACTAAGACAATGAACATCGTCACAAGTACAGTAATGGGAACCACCCGCAAGTAAAATTTGGCGTTGTGCCAAGACGAACCCATCCTGAAAATGCCATTTCGATTGATGAATAGTCCTCGGTTACTTTTCCTTAACTGCAATAAGATTAAAAGGTAACAATTACTTGTATGGCAGTAAAACAGTAAAGTAACTGAAGTGTTAGAACTTTGGGGAAAACAAGATTAAACTTAATGTAACACTGGTCAATAATGGAATACTTAAGTAGAAAGACAAGAAAGATTTTAATAAAATACTGGATATAGAAGACAATATTTGAAATAACCGAAATTCGACGTACATCTAATAAAAATCTTTGTAAAGATAACTACACTGAAGGGGCTGAACTTGCTTAGAGACAGTCGAAACTATGGACGCGCATAGTGTGGTGGTGAACGCGTTAGCCCCCAGAAAGAGTAATAGTGCGTTCATTCCCACCGTAGACACCTGCGGCCCGAAGTTTTGCGAAGATCTCAACATCAGTGAAGTTATAACTAAACTGAGTTCTCGTTGTTCACCAAAATTTAGTGAACTCATCAGCAAGAAAATCTTATAGGTAGATTAGCAACAGTCGTAAAAGACAACCTGTAGTGAATAGCTACAAGATCTCAATTACCTGTTTAGTTTAGAAGCTTATGAAATCATATGGTTCGGATAACAATTGAGGAAAATGCCGCTAATCGTGAATTGCACTGTGGTAACACCGACGTGCGAGAATGGTGGTGAAAGGTTATGAACTTCTCCATCGCAGGGACTTTGTCAAATTTAAGCAAAAAGGTAGAAGAACGACACTTTGCAAGAACCTTTCTACTAGCTTTTTACGAATACGAATTTTTACGAATTCAATCTAATTAGGATCGATCTTCAAGTAACCAATCCTTAAGCTTTTCTCGAAGCAAACTGTGGGATTGTACGCTCACAAAGTATTTACATAAAAGCTCTTGGCGTTGATCAATCCCTGAGAGATGCGCCATGCATTCGACTACACTGAGTATCGTTAGAGGTCATTGAATGCATTGTATATATAATATATATGCATATGTATGTATATATGTACATATATGTGCATGTGTTAGTATTTTAGCTACTATTACTAGGATGATACCGCAGTGGTTAGCAATGCATCTCATGGAGAAGCAAAGCACTGTTTCAACCCTTTCTACAATGGTCTCCACCGATCCACCCAGGAACACCCTAGCTAGGCTATCTCCATGATTATAAGGAGAATCGATTGAACCACCATTCCACATTCATAAAGAAGACGAAATCCTCAAGCAGTGTCCAAAGAACATGGAAGGTGAATGTGAAGAGAAAAGATTGGAGCCGAAGAAGTTCTTGGGTCCTGGGACCACGCAGTAGATCCAATGACGGGTTATGTAGAGTATCACCTGTATCACCTGTAGTCCCGTTGATCGTAGAGTGACTAGAGCGGGCTCCAGTAAAACCTCCATTTTTCTCTGTCCGGCGCAAGAGTAGCCCGGCTGGTTCTGTTCGCTCCAGAGACTCGTCGAGCATCATATCTTTCTTCAAGGCTCTTCGTGAAAAACTCTGACCATCGGATCGGTGGTCTTCCTGCAATACGTTTGACATCTCGAGGAATCCAGTCACTACGGCTTCTGCCCATCGGTTCCCACTTGTGTGAAACGGGATACTCCCCAAGCCGCTCGTCTCCTCCTTGTCAGCTGTGTAGCTAAGTCGTTTATCATATTGATTTCCAGAGCTAGATATACATAATTGGACCATTCGGAGATATTCGTTGCGTTTAGCGTGAAAGAGGCAAACGAAGCCAATCCGTTCTTCATGAACATGTTTTCGTGAGATTTAGTCGAAGACCAATCTTTCCTCAGGCATTATCAAAGTCGGCAAGCATACGTTCCACTTGGCTAATGTTTACAGGAATAACAGAACACTGAACGAAAACAGTCATGTGAGCAAGCAGAGTTTCGAAAAGGATTTAGTACGATGGACCACATTCACACGTTAACAAGGCTGACTGAAGTATCGCCAGAGTACAAAAGACCGCTCTGTCTCACTTTCATCGACTTAGAGAATGCCTTTGACTAAATTGAGACTGAAGCAGTCATGGAAGCCCATGGTAGTCAAGGAGTCCCTACTCAGTTCATAAAGATTGTTCGTGAGCTGTACAAAAATTTTACAACCAAAATTTCTCCATTCTACAACGATATTAACGTTGACGTCAAGAGAGGAATTAGGCAAGGCGATACAATCTCGCCGAAATTATTTACAGCGACCCTCCAGAACGTCATGCGAACATTGGAATGGGATAATATGAGAGTGAAAATCGATCGTCGGCGGTTACATCACCTTCGCTTTGCTGATGACATCGTCCTTATAACACCAGACATTAGCCAAGCGGAACGTATGCTTTCGCACTTTGATAAAGCGTGTGGAAAGATTGGTCTTCGACTAAATCTAAAGAAAACGATGTTCGTGAAGAACGGATTGGTTTCGTTTGCCCCATTCACGCTCAACGGAACGAATATCTCCGAATGCTCCAGTTATGTCTATCTAGGTCGGGAAATCAATATGATGAACGACTTAGCTCCAGAGCTGAGCAGAAGGAAACGAGCGGCTTGCGGAGCTTTCAAGAGCATCAAGGATGTAGTGAAGAGAACAAAGAACACCCGACTCCGTGCCCACCTTTTCGACTTAACGGTTCCTCCTGCCCTAACGTATGCGTCAGAAACCTGGTCGCTACGCAAGCAGGATGAAAGATCACTCAGCGTTATCGAACGCGCAGTCGAAAGGACCATGCTAGGAGTACCCCGTTTCACACAAGTAAGGGATGGGATCCGAAGCTCCGACCTACGTCAACGATCGAAAATCAAAGATGCCGTTCTATACGCCAAACAGACGAGGATAAGGTGGGCCGGAAACGTAATGCGTACGAATGATAACGGATGGACAAGAGCTGTTAGTGACTGGATTCCTCGGGATGTCAAACGTACTGCAGGAAGACCACCGACCCCATTGTCAGAGTTCTTGACGAAAAGCCTAGGAGAAAGATATGATTCTCGACGAGTCTCTAAAGCAAGCAGAACCCACTGGGCTACCCTTGAAATCGACAGGGAAAAATGGAGGATTTACTGGCGCGCGCTCGAGTCACTCAACGATCAACGGGATTACAGGTGATACAGGTGATATCCTGTCCGGATGGGAGCGTGTGGCGCAGTGGTTGGAAGCGCCACTGCGACACGCACGTAGAATCGATCACTGCGCCCATGGACCATCAAGCCTTCCATCCCACCGGGGTCGGTAAATTGGTACCAGACTACTCTGAGAGGATAGCAGCACTGGCTCGATATATCGGCAGGCCATCGCTTGCCATTGTAAAGGCTAGATATGCATTCAATCACCTCCAACGACATTTAATGAAGTCGAATGCATGGCGCATCCCTCAGGGATTGATCAACGCCGAGAGCTTTATCCTTTTTATTTATCCTGTCCGGACCTGGTGCTGTTCGATTTTCCACCGACCAAATGGCATGTCGGATTTCGGAAGGGAGGACTGGCGGTACAACATATTCATCCACCTTTATTTCATGTGACGAAAGGTGAACGTGGCTGTCCAAGACATTTGAGTAGTATATGTGAATGATTTTCTCCATTGCCTTTCTGGGCGCTGTAACTGTTCCGACTGGACGTCGGAGAGCAATCATGTTGGTCCTGTAATTGGGAAAGTTTCGGTTGGCTTTGCGAATGCTTTTCCCAGCCCCTGCAGCTTCAACTATTACTGTTGCTCTTCTCTCTTTAAGATCTTCTTTTATCGCCTGTCTGCATTGTTTCGCAATGTCGGACGTTAGTTCGCGGTTGCCTGCAGCTCGAGCTATTCCATGCTGGCGTATTAGCTCGAGAGTTTCTGGAGACAGGCGTCTCTTGGTGACTTTCGAACTCTCAGCTTTCATGGCGCTAACGTGAAGATGTTCGATGAGCCGATCACATTCCTCGTCGATGTTATCGACGACGGCATCCTCCCAACATCAGGCTAATGAGTTGAATCAGTCCCAGCTTGTGGTAGTTCTAGGACTTCGGCTTTTGAATCTAGCGGCTTTTCCTCCTTTCCGCGAGAAGTAAAATCGTGCGCGGAGGAGACGGTGGTCTGATCCCGTGTAGAATTTTGGGACAACAGCGACATTGGTTAGGCAAAACTTTCTATTTACTATGATGTGGTTTATTTCGTTATGGTACTCTCCATTGGGAGATTCCCACGTCCAACCTTGAGGGTGAGGCTTCTGGAATTGCGGGTCACCATGGATGGTCTTGGTCGCCATGATAAACTCAGAGACCCACTCACTCTGTTCGTTCCATTCTAATCCGTGGGTCCCAATGTGACGTTCCTCAGACGATCTCCTTGGTCCGATCTTGGCATTGAAATCTCGAATGGTGACCTTGAAGAATGTATGGTCTTCTCTGTAGAACCTCTTCAAGTCCATGTAGAACGCTTCGACTTCTTCGTGATAGTTTGATGTTAGCGCGTAAACGACGAAGATTGTCAAAGCCGGAATTGATCCACATTTTTTTAATCGTAAACGCCCGATTCTGGTTGTTAGTTGTTCGAATGAATGGACTCGTTCATGGACAAACTCGTGTTGACGATAGCGCCGGCGCCACCGACTGCTTTCCTTTCGCGTGTACCGAGGAAGAGTTTCTCTCCGGTGTCCCATACGGCGTTGAACGTCTTGATCAAGTCGATGATGACGTCGTACCTCACTCTTCTTGTTTCCATGAGCAAGTCTATCTATCGAGGACTCGGATGCAAGTGTATGTGCATTGTAGGTGTAGATCGTCACCATGGCTCTTCGTGATCCACTCAGCTTCCATTAGCCCTGTGATTTTAGCAGCCTCTCCGTTCTCGTCCTACCCAACGCCACGAAATTGGGGGTTCTTTCGGGGTCAGGGAAATGTGGCCCTTTTTTTTACTGTGTTTAGCATTTTGTTACCCACTTATAGCTTGGTAGGTTCTTAAAGTGGGGGCTGGGTATACTCACAGGTAGCTTGCCAGGCTCTCACAGGGTGAACATGGAGCTTATTTGTTGGAGGCGACTCCTAACCGCCTCCCATGTACTTCTGTCTCACTTGATTGCAAGCCTTTGGCCGAATTGACTCGTAGAATATAATCCGCATAAAGCGAGAACGCATTCACATACGCATGCATGAATACGCCAAGCAAATACATAAAATATGTGCCAAATCGGCGCAGCAGAATCAGGGAGTCCATCCTCTGTACCCACCTCTGTCTGGGGGAAGCAAAGGTCGCTTTTGTTCCTCGATTAACCCCCTTTCCGCCACCTGGGAACGCGCCGCGTAGCCTCGTGACTAACCTGCTCGAGATCCCTCTTATGAGCGAGACCCGTGGATATATATATATATATAAGTACATATATATACAAATTGACTTTCATTTATCGTTGCTATGAATTATTAATATTTTGTTGCATCCATGTGCTCAAATATGGTCGCTATAAATCTTCATTGTAACGAACATTTATGCCTATTCCCCTTCTCTAGAGTAGCAGTGATTCAAGTCGAATGTTGACAATAGCGCTGTCTTGAGATTTGAAACTTCGAACATGCATCGAACCGGATGAAAATAGAAGGAATTTGTGCTGAGAAGTTACTAAATACTTATTAATTCAAATAGTCCAAAACCATCCCATAAATCTTGTGCTGCTGGTTAGCGCAACAAATCGCTACAAACGGTACAACCATAACCATGTTGAGATATGGACAAAACTTGAAACCGTAGTTGGATTTCGACTTCACGACTAGCGTTTCCGAGGGCTCGTGCGCTATTCACCACTCCGATTAAGGACCATTGCTCTGCATTTCTCTCAGCTATATTTTTACTCTGTCGGTGCTATCAGCGATCACCCTTAAATAGGAACGATTGGTTTAGCAAAAACGGTCCCAGTTAAGCCACAGTTACAGCCGAAACCAGAATGGCAAATTTTTTAATCTACTGCCTATTCCTTTCCCATGGCAGGGAGTGAACAATGTTTTTATCTAAGAATATATTAGTCATTAATGCCGAAGATTAAAGAAAAGTGACTTCGAGAAATGTGTTATGCTATAACCTGAATACTGTTGAGGTATTTGCAAAACCCCGGAGCACAGGTGTCTGCGGTGGAGAAATAACCTGGCTAACAGGGGTCCTTCGTTTCGCCTGTCAGCTAGTTCCTTTGATCGTTTACCATCAGCAATCACCATCCAGCGGGATTGATCTGGGTAGCCCAAATCGGCGGGACCCCAGCTGTCTGCGACGCGCATACTGTGGTGGTGAAGGCGTTACTTCCCGGAAAGGGCAATACCGCGTCCGCTCCACACCGCAGATGTCTGCGACCCGGAGTTTTGCAAATATCTCGGTATCATTGAAATTATATTTCACAATATACCCGGTCATTAAAAGCAATAGGCAGTAAAAAATAAGTTAAAATTATCTTAGCATCATTGTCATTGTATTTCACACAATACCCTGCCGTGAAAAAACAATAGCGATTGTATTAAAAAGTTAAACACTGCTATTTTTAAAGGACGCGTGCAGATTCCATGATTTGAGACGCCCTGCAGTACACACGGGATCAATACCACGCACCGTCTCACAAAGCCTTCCAACCATCCGGGGTGGGTAAATTGATAGCAAACTTGTCTGAGAGGATAGCAGCGTTGGCTCAACACGTCGGTAGGCCACTATGAGTCAGTCAGTCACTATGAGTATAGGCCAGATATAGATTTAGTCACCTCTAACGATGCTTAAAGAAGTCGAGTGCATGGTGCATGCTTCAGAAATTGATCAACGCCGAGAGTATGATCCTTTACCTTGCTATTTAACAAATAATATAATATCGACTGCTGCAGAATACATTGTCGCTTAAAAAGTGGAAAATATCAGGTTGAAACGGATGAAAAACTGTCATATACAAAATATCCTACCAAGTGAGTAACCTTCATTGAAGCGATGCTCTTATGCGTTACCCTTGTGCAGGAGATTCGACTTGATGCGACAACGAACACTCACATCATGGAGACGAACGGCTGTGAACAATGGACTCGGATCACCAGCTATGATGTAGACAAAGGCGCCGAAACACTAGCTTTTTAGACACTAGCTAGACATAACTTTTATAACCACTTCGTGTTAGTCTAATCGTCTAAGAGAATTATAAACAGTTCCCTTCTCCCCTATGTGTTCTCATGGGCTTTGCATGGTGACGTTTTTCACTTTGTTTTTCACGTTCCTGTTCTTGCACGAATTGTTTTTCAACGGTACATAGTGTAAGGCGAGATGGGCCTCGACGCTAGTATTCCTCTGACAAGACGAACAGCGCCCGCTGTCCTCGTGTCGACAATATAGCCGGTTGTAGCGTAATACCAACAAATCATACCCTTCTCACGTGCTACAGAATCTGTGTCATCTTCCTCACATATCAACACTAGATTCGTCCTTTAGCACGTAAAGAAATTAGAAAAAAGATTCGAGAGAACGCCAGGGATTTTCCTTATCATCGTTCGTTGTTAACATTCTCGCGACCAGTGACCTCTGTGGGAGTTTTTTGGATGCTGCCGAAGTGGCCGGTATGAGCTCCATAAACTTCATCTCCTTTCCAGTTGTTTATTTAAACACATGGAACTGTTTCCCAACACCCCTTCTAAACAATCAAAGGATTGTAGGACGTAAACATTCTATTAGCTATTGGTCGTGTAGACCTCTCGAGCACATAGAAGTATATGAAAGCGTATTTTTTAAGGAATTCATCGATCAGAGTATAAAAGGTTCTGAAATGGTGACGCATAAATTGCAAAACACTCACAAATGCTGACAGTAATCTATGATGAACCATAGTAACATGTACATATCACCATCCACATCATTCACACCCATAGAGCTATGCGAGAAGGTACAATCTATGATGCCCCCTAGTTATCAAAAAATTATTGCCTATTGTCAAAAAAAGGCCTCAAAGCACGTAAAGATTGAAAAATAGGCGCTCTCGGCACTGTTAAGGGACATAAAAAATGAAGGATAAGGCTCTCCGCGTTGATCAATCCCTGAGAGATGCGCCATGCATTCGACTTCATTAAGTATCGTTGGAGGTGATTGAATGCACATCTGGCCTTTACAATGACTCGCGGTGGCCCGCCGATGTATCGAGCCAGTGCTGCTATCCTCCCAGACAAGACTGGTACCAATTTACCGACCCCGGAGGGATGGAAGGCTTGGTGGGCCATGGGATTCGATTCCACGTGTGTTGCAGGGCGCCTCCGACCACTGCGCCCCGTTAGGAGACATACCACAACATCTAATATCATTCTCTCATTATTTTCTTTTCCGAAATAGAAATCCTAAAAATCTTAGTTTACACTCAGAACATAAACTAACAATAACATCAAATACTCTAAATAACAAAATGTAAGTGAATTAAATTAAGAATTAATTAATTGATTAATTAAATTAATTAGTGAATTAATTAATTGATTTAAGCAAATAAATTCATGCTGCACAAAAGTTTTACCGACGCCGGCGATACCTAGTGATAAGCAAAATCCCAAGGTTTACGCTCCATTTACTACTGCTGATAATAGGAGAATGAATGAAAAGAGACGAGTGGTTAGCGATCAAAGACGTGCAGTGCTTTGACTCTTAGTGAAGTGATCGTGTATTACAAATCTGCTTCATATTGTGCTCGTATGTTTAGTAATATGATGAAAGAAAATTCGCAGAAAAAAAGAAGACCTTTATTGAATAGGAGCTAATGTCGGACGGACGGCCTTCCATGTTGTTATACTAACATACGTCCTTTTCCACTAAATCTAATATAAAATTAAAAAGGACAAGCAAGTTGAGAAGTGATTTCAGGTGTCCGAGAATGCTGACAATGATCCAGTAATGCTCCGTTGGCAAAACACAGTCTAGAAACGTATTAGACGTTTAGGTCTTGATCAATCCTTTTGAGCTGCACCATGCATTCGACTCCATTCATAGCATCTCAGAGCTAGTTGAATGCACATCTGGCCTATTCAATGACTTGTTATTGCCTACCAATGCATCGACTCAGTAAATGAAACTGTAGCTCCTCTGGATAGGTGTAGAGGAAAACACAAGCCTCTAAATGACAAGTCTAGCGTTAATAAGTCCTCGTTTATCCTACCCTGCTTTTTATTTCCAACGAAATAAGAGCAGTTATAAACGTTAGTTAAGAATGTACGGTTCAGAGAATTTCCTAAAAGTGATTGAAATACATCGAGCACTAATGACGCCCGCTAGTTCGCAACCGCCTGTATGACCGTTCTGTATACAACGCAAAATTGCATAATATGCCCTGAAGGTAGCGACGGTGATGGCATGAATTCGAGCATGGTTTCCCTCATCTCTTGTAAAGCATGTGAAGATGAATATATTGACGAAACCGGTAGACCACCCTACATCCGTACAAAAGAGCACCTAGTGGGCACCCTTAATGCTAAGTCAAATACTCTACTAGGCGCGCATAGAACACGGAAGCGTGAAGGGCGGATTTTGAAGTAGAAGTTGACATCCTCGAACAGGAAACCAAAACGTTAGCGCTCAAAATTTCCAAATCATTCCGGATAAATTCCAAAAAATCCTCAAACCAACTGCAGATAGAAATGCCTCGCTATCCTACGTGGTCTCACACTGATATTTTAATATGAGAAGTGCAGCACGCTTCCATGCGAGCTCTGTGCGGATGGTCTTCACGTGAAATACTCAGTGAAAAACTCATAGAAAGCGGTGATTGTGCGGAGAAGCTATTTCGTTTTCAATGCGATGGAAACCTTGATTTCACGTACTCCCTGTTATTGTTATGGAGGTGTTTGGCCATGCAAATTGCAATCAGCCCGACCTTTTCAAACTCTGAAAAATGCGAGATCCGCCGAAACAGCTTTTCTGTCAATAAAGAATGAAGTAACGCCTCGTGTTTTCTCATAAAGAATATAGTTTACTATTGAATGAGAGTTTTTTCCCTTCTGAGACAAGCATGATACCCAATTTTCTGACAACGGAGTGATAGAAGACTTGGTTTGAACTGCGCTGCTTAAACAAAATGAACACAGAGGACATAGATGAAATAAAGTGCGTCAGATACAAGTATATAAAGGCTTATGAACCCTTCAGATATATGGATCTCAAAGGTCACAAGTGTATGCGAATACAATCACATAAGATTCAAAAACTAATGATAATACTGCTCATGGAGTTCTTACATACAGTTCGTATACATGCACGAAAGTTTATTCTCCAGAGTAAGAATAAAGTACCATGAAAACACTTACTGCTGAGTTTTTATGAAGAACAGGTTGTTTTTACATCGGCATAGAGGGCAGATTGTTAAAACGAATAACGAGGAAACTGGTTCCATGAAGAACCCCGTGTGTATGTGTTTCGTAATAAAACATCGGAAGTCAGTGTCATCGCTTTGAATATATGAAGAGCAAATTCCACTTCCTTCCTTCCAGTCATTCGATGTAAATACAAATCGAACTCAGATATGTTTTGAAAGGTTATGAATAACTCTGAAGCGAAAACGTAAACCAAATTGCTGTTTGTTGCGATCACACAGGACCGTTGCTGTTTTAACCAGCATGTTGAAGAAAACTTATAAAGCTCGCATATTGAAAGTTCTCTATTCAAATCGTTTCATTAAGAAGAACTTTAAGTCATATGAAAATTCTGGTGTTATACTAATTCTCAAGAATCTGCTGTGGTTATGTTTTATCAAATGCACGGAAAACGCAGTGGTTAGAGGCACCGTTCAACAGAATGCGTGTCCGTGTTGGCCAAGCCTGCTATCCATCCGATGTCGGGGAATTGGTACCATACTTGTCTAGGAAAAGCTCTTCTGATCCACAAAAACAGGTGGCTTCTTGTGGCGAAGACTGGGAACATTATCGTTATAGCAGTTATCGTAGAATTCCACGAGGAATCTACTAGAACAGCATTAAATTCGTAAAGAAGATTAAAAATGCTCAAGCAGAAGTCGTACCCACATGCAGGTCCGAAAACTTCGTGGGTAACGAATTCAAGAAGACGAATCGAATGGAACAGATCCGCATAATATGTGCTGTCGGGTTATGTAAGCAAGTAAACAAATGCTTTACCAGCAACACTTCTAAATTCTGCTTCCAAATTCGAATTCTTTTCGTGGACTCGGAAAAGGGCATATACACATTAGAGCCTCAACTTAAAACCTACTTAGAGCACTTCACGATCGCTCACGATTAGTTTTGAACTTCTAAGAAGATGAAGATAGGATTACTACAGAAGGATGCCTGATCTCGTCAAAATTCGTAGCACTAAGACATAGGGAGCCAGGTAAAAATGATTTATTTTGGAACAATAGTTGTGGTCTGCTGCCAATATAGCCATTCGGAACGACAGTGTTGTTTGCTTCATTCGACGGGTTTCATGATTGGACAACATTCGTCACCACTAAATGACAACGATGCAATGGTGATACGAACAAACAGCAACCAAAGTCGCGGAAGCTTCCGAGTTTGAACGATGGCTACCATGTTCGGAAAAATTAGCTCCTCACATCGACAAGTTGGAACATCTCTCAATAACTCAAAAGACCGACTTTCTAAATCACTTACTTGTTTGACATCAACTAAAGTCGCTATTATTTCAACTAACCCTATTTTTCATAGGGAAACTAGACCATTCCACCACTAACAGCTCTGTCCGTTTCCTACTGTAGAGCGATAATTCGGAATCATCGATGAAAAGTTAGCTGGAGAAACAATTAAAAACATCTAAAGAAAGTAGTGGAAACCTTGTAAACAATTCATTTAAAATATGTATTTTTCTTGATGAGCTTACACGAGGTTGATAATAATATTTATTATCGGCTAACGTTTCGACGTCTTCGTCTTCATCAGAGCCGATGATCCGAGTCGATGGTCCAATGATCCTCATTATCATTTAAAATAATTTGATGCATGCTAACTTAGGGAGTAAATTTAGTGCTAAGTTTAGAGGATTAAAACACAGCTCAGGGAAAAGGGGAACGAAGGACCCACGTGGTGTGGTGGTGAACACATTAGCTACCGGATACGGTAATAGCGAGTTCGATCCCCACCGAGACACCTGCCACCCTGGGTTTCGTAAATATCTCATCATTATTGTGGTTATATTTCACAGTAAACCCTAGTATGAAAAGAATAGGGAGTAAATAAAAAGTGATTGCATGCTAAGTTCACACTAAAACTACTTAGAGTCTCCATTTTGATTTTCACAAGCTAAGGTATTAGGAATTGGGAAATGGATTTAATTTTTGCAAATCTTTGAGGCACACCATCATATTAGGTTGTCCACGAATTAATGGAAGATGTGCCATTTCGTTTTCCTCGTCTATATTTTAGCAATAGTTTCTTATCAGGTAGGGTGCGTGTGGCGGTCTTTTGAGATACATTGAAGGTTTAGGTGGAATCAAATACGTGCGCAACTGTCCGAGAACTTCGACAAGGAGTCTGCGTAAGCACCTCAACCGTTTCAGAGCGTCTACATAGGATCTGAAGAGCAAGAAAGCTCGAAAAATGGATACCGTATGATTTTAAAAACAATCAATCTCCGAAAGAAATCGCCATTTTGAGGCGTTTCTTCTGCACTACCAGAACTACGCAGAATTATATTGTCTACGACAACCAGAGACTTTCGAGCCAGTGTTTGGATAGCGACGACGGTTCGTAGTACGTTGAACATTGGAAATTGCATCAGAAAAAGATGATACTGACCATTTCGTGGTCTTTGACTGGTCTTCTTCAATCAATACAGCTTTTCGAATCTGCGTGAAACAATCACTGCTGAGGAGTACGACCAGCAAGTCGACGAATTCCAGCAGAAAATTTAAAGGCTGCGTCACTCAATGGTCATTAAAAATGCAGCAATCCTTCTCCACGATAACAAGCAGAGACCCGTCGTACAACTGGCGCTGAAAGGTTTAATGAGCTGGGCTACGAATTTTTACCTCATCCAATAAAATCGCCGGACCTATTGCTTACCGTCTACTATTTTTTCAAACATTTAGACAACTTGCTTTGCAAAAACGCACTTTGAAATTGAAATCCATCAATAATTCCCTAACAACCTAATACTTAACATTCGAATAGTTTAATGCCTTATTTCATTGATAAGCTAACACGCGGTTGTTACCACATATTCATTCCGCTAACGCTTCGTCGTCATCGTCTGCCTCAGAGCCAACGATTCGAGTCGATGGTCCACAGTCGTTCGCATTCTCAATGAAGATTTGACTCAATTCGAAGACAGAGACACCATATCGAGAGGATGAACGAGTGAGGAACATCGAGTCAAATCGTCAGCTCTAAGAAAGAGAAAGACGTCAAGACGTTAGCCGAATAAAAATGTAGCAACAATCTCGTGTTAGCTTATCGGTGAAATAAGGTATTTTTATCCAGGCTACATGAAAATCTGTTTACAACAGTACATGAATACAAATTACAGTGTAGTCACTTTCTATTTACTGCGTATCCTTTTTTCATGGCAGACTATGATGTGAAATATAGCCGCAACAATGCTGAGATATTAAGATATTATCTTTGCAAAACTCTGGAGCGCAGGTGTATGCGCTGGGGGGGGGGGGGGGGGTTTTCTTTTCCGGGGAGAAACGCGTTCGCCACCACACTATGCGGGTCCCTCCCTTTGCGTGTCTCTCAGCTAGTTCCATCGATCTTTTGCCATCAGCAACCACCCGTCAAAGGGAAACCTGTATTTCATATCACACTCTACTATGAAAAAGGAATAGACAGTAAATTAAAAGTGATTACAATGGGATTTATACTAAACCTTCAGCTTAACGGGGTTCAATGCCGATTTGCGCCACCCAGATCAATCTCGTTGAGGGGTGACTGTTGATAGCACCTATTCGTTCAAAGACGGCTGAGAGAACGACGGAAGTCCCCGCATGGCGCAGTTGTGAACAAGTTAACTCCCGGCAAGAGTAAAAACGGGTTCGATCCACACCGCAGACAACTGCGGTCTGGAATTTCGCCAATATCACAGAGTCGTTGTATGTATGTGAAGTTGGCACGATTTTCATTTGACTAGTCTGTTAATAGCTGTGCGAGATCTTTTCTTGGAATTTTGAGGAAAGTATTCAGAGGTGTCCCCTTTGTTATCTTCACAGGGGATCATTGACCTTTGTGAGTCGCAAAACGTATTCCACCTAATGGTTAAATTCCCTCTATTAAGGGTAGCAGAAGCAATATGACCAGCTTCTACGTCCTCCATTCAGATGCGAGTGTTCAAGTACGTTTTAGTTAAGGTGAACTTGCCGATGAAAGTGAACTTTCTAATGTACATCGCAACCCAGCAAGCCTCACCTTAATGTTACGGTAAACCACTGAGTACCACACTTTCCTCTCCTGCACTAAATGTAAGGAAAAAGGAAACGAAAAGGGTATTTCGAACTGAAATATTGCTTCATTTCATCTACTAAAGAGTGAAATCTTTGTATATATCGTTATCGGTTTATCATACCCTTCACAATGAGGAGCAGGTAACGCAGTGGTAGTGATCCGACTCCTTAGGCGGTCGACCAATTTACCTAACTAGAGCAACACTTCGATGATATTTTTCTTCATCCAACCAATCGTTTAAGAAGTACTACTTTGAATTCGATTCATTTTCATATTAGATACTCTCCAGATATGGATATGGATAGTTGCTTACGGAAAACTTTAAGCTTAAATAACTGAAGCCCGTCTTGTATTGAATAAATCTTACTCTTAACAACCTCGTTTCTGCTCACTGAACTATTTGATAAATGACGCTGAGATATTTGCAAAACTTCCCCGGACCACAGGTGTCTGTGATGGGGATCGAACAGGCTATTACCCTTTCCGGGGGCTAACCTGCTCGCCACCACACCATACGAGTCTTTCGCTTCGCGTTTCAGTCGCGTTTCAACTTATAGCTGCTATCAGCTACATCTATTTGATCAATGCTGAAGTTAGCAGAAAGTCGTTCCAAGGAATTTCTTTCGGGAAGCTTCGAAGTCAAGGATTCTACCCCCAATGCGCGATAGCGCGACCCACCGCCAACGCTGGCAACATTGCGTACGCGTCGCGAGAGTTTCGAATGTTTGTTTGGTTTTTTTTAAACCATTGTTCTCTCAAAACTTCCAAAGCAATTATGAATGAGTGGAAGAGGAGTAGGAGCTCTCAGGAAGAGAACGTCATCGTTTTACTATCATTCATTTCTCCCTGTCGTCAAGTCATCATGAAGTCGTTGTTGAGGATGTTTTGTTGAGATTGAATAAGCAGTACTTCTCTTGTTTTCTAATATGTTAATGTTTTCATTTCCTCAAAGCTCCAAACCAGTTATGGATGGATTCAGAAGGACGAAGGCGCTTTCTGGAAGGGAACGTCATCGTTTTACTATCATTCACTCCTCCCTGTCATCAAGTCATCATGAAGTCGTTGTTGAGGATGTTTTGTTGAGAGTGAATAAGCAGTACTTCTCTTGTTTTCTAATATATTAAGACTTCGTTATATATTATGTCCTCCGATCTATAGTGACTCTCTGTGCACCCTGGATACGTTTCATTCTATAATTTTTTTGTATAGCCGAGTATTTATCTGTGAATTGAACACTTCCAAATGGCAAATTGCCAAAGCTTTTTTCTTAGGTATGGATAGGAACGAACCGAATGTTTTTCTCTTCTATCCTAACCTCATTGGCTATGGGCGAATTATCCTGGCCATCTTTGCATGCTATCTGATGGGTGATAGCCCAATTCTTGCGATACTTTGGTCAGTTCCAGCTGTTTACTTTTTATTTTCTACTTCAACGTACCCCATCTCACATTATATACGTACATATATGTTTCTGCAAAATTTTATATGTCTATATACATGTGCTGTGATTGTGTACGCTCTCAACGGTTTACCACTTCATCCTGGCTGCCGGTCTGTGATGTACAGGGGATGGATGGATTCATCTCCGCAGCAGGGTCTTCTAAGCTGTCAAGGACTCGCCAGGATCAGGATCCACCACTGCCCACTGCCCTAGTATACCTGGTATCAAACTATTCACATGGTGGCAAATCTCTCTGATTCACAAGGACGGCGACTGCACGTGGTGGTGGCGATCTGGGGCAGACTTTGATCAGGGTGACCTCGGGACTCCAGGGAACCACAATGGGTAAACCAACAAAGTCACGGAAAAGTGGAAATTATGGTGGAGCCCACTCAACCACTGAGGACAGGCCGTCTAAAGTTCTGAATTATTAGGGGCAATAATTCTTTTTTTTTTCAGTGTATCAATAACGTATTCAAAAGTTACAGCTATGGGCTAAATGCGTTCTTGGATTCACTAGATGGATGGACTGCACGAAAATACGACCAGTGTAGCAGAATGGGTGCCATGCTAGATCAGCTTACAGATCGATGTGGTACCATGGCACTTTGTATGGCACTGTGCAGATTTTATCCGGATCACATGTTCTGGATTCAGGTCTGGATTCATTTCGGCTGTGGCATGCTTGTACCAAGATTTTCTCGTTGTCATTTAGATGAGTGCAATGATTGATATTTCTGCACATTGGCTTCACCTTCATGGGGCCGATTTGACTCGTGCTGATACCCATAAGAAGAGCAATAATCCGATACTGCACCTCTATTACACAAATCGACAGTTTCTTGGATTTATGTGCGGCGGAAACGAGGCGTTCTATTTGATTCTGTATCTTCGAGCTTTCTATCCAGGACCTGTCATCTTTGGAGTTTACTTCCTTTCATATCTCGCCGCGATCGCTTTTCCAATAGCATTGGTAAAGTCGGCTATAAGCTTGGTGCATTTGGTAACAGCAGCTCAAACTGTTGCCAAATATGACAGCGATGCTATTAGGGCTAAGCAGCAAATTAGTGGTAAGGCTCTGTAGTTCTTATTTTTTGAAAACTACTGGCTCACATCTCGTCTTCTGTTTTAGGCTCTCTGCTAGAGCATTGACGAATATTCTTGTAGATCGCTTTATCTCATGTGATTTGTCCTTGAGTTTTGGAAAAGTATTTTCCTGTTGTTAGGTTCAAAACTTTCAGTCGAGTCTTTCCAAGGCTTCGAAGTTGTACCCCACTTATTTGGCTTTATCACGTTTAACTTTTTACCCATCTTTTGTTATTGTGCTTTGCAATTGTCATTCTACGTCATTTATCTTGAGGAGTCCCAGTAGTATTACTTCCAAACAGTGTTATATCCCTTGTCGTGGTTGTGAACTTTGTACACATATGTAATATAATAATTATACATTAAATGCTTCCAGATGGGTCTCATTTCTCTGATTAGACGGTTTCTTTTGCCTCCGGATTATTTGTGTGGCGGACCTGTAATCTTTTGCTTTAGCATTCGGGATTCAGGGAAATTTTTTTTTTAGGTATTAGAATTTCTTGGAAACGTACTTTTAGTCACGAAAAGTAGAATTCGCTGGGTAAGATGGCTGATGAACTAGCACGCGTACAACAGTATGAATACCGTCAGGTTTGTTTTACCAAATTCATTCATTTCCTATTCCGCATACAATTCCCTTTTCTTCCAGAATTCTAACTTGGTATTACAAGTCGATTATAACCTCACTGATCGTCGTGGTCGTGAGGAACCGACTGGTGAAGTGCTCCCACTTTCTGATCGCGTCCTTAAAGGTATGAAAATGGGTGACAAATATATGCGTACGAAAGCACCTATCCAAGAGCAGAAGAAGAAACGGTTCGTTTCTTTTTTGAACAGGTTGTTTTTAACGTCGTCGCTTTTTATTTGCTGCTTTCTCTTTTTTAATGGAATAGTATTATGTGAAATATAACTGTAATGAAGCTGAGATATTTGCGAAACTCCAGACCGCTGGTGTTTGCGGTGCGGACCGAGCATGATATTACCATTTCCGAGGCCTAACGTGTTCACCACCACCCCACGTGAGTCATTCATTTCGCCTTTCTCCCAGCTGTGTTATTGACGTTTCGATCTCGGTATCAACTTGTGCTCCCCAAATCAATCCCGTTGAGAGTGATTACTGGTTGCACCTATAGGTCAATAACATGACTGAGAGAAAGGCCAAACGAAGGGCTCGCAAGGTGTGGTGGTGAACGCGTTAGCCTCCGGAAAGGATGATACCCTGTCCGGTCCACATCGCAGACACCAGCGGTTCGAAATTTTGAAGATATCTAAGCATCATTGTCGTTATACTTTATTTGCATTCAACAAATATTCTGTTAGTTCTTTAGAAGGAAGAAGACTGAAGAGGAGGATTTCCGACTCATGTCAAAATCTGTATTGGGAGACAATACGGAGCTTATGGGAAGCTATAAACCACGTACGCAAGAAACGAAGCAGACATATGAAGTCATTTTGGCATTTATACAAGAAGCTATTGGCGATCAGGTGATTTGTTTTCACCATGAATTTGGTAGTTCCAAGGTAATTTAAATTCAATCAGTTTCGGTATTTATAGCCTCGTGATATCTTGTGCGGTGCAGCTGATGAGGTTTTGGCTGTCTTGAAATCGGATAAAATCCGCGAGAAGGAGAAAAAGAAGGAGGTACTGTGAGATCTTTTTTGGAGAGTTGGATGCACCTGTGGTGTTTTTCTCTAGGTTGAGTTGCTACTTGGCTCGTTGACAGATGAAAGAACAGCAGTCCTTATCAATTTGGCTCGAAAAATAACGGATTTTTCAATTGAAGAAGAGCACAAAATGGAAACTGTGAGACTGCATTGCCATTATTAATGAGTTCTGTGCATTGTCACTTCGTACCTAGAACATTTTTTAGGACGAGCTTGATGAGAATGAAGGTGTTAATGTCCATTTCGATGAGTCGGACGAGGAACAAGACGCTGTTATTGACGAAATTAAGAGTAAGTGAATCTGACAAGCTGTTCCATCTATCAGTTTGCCCATTTTGTTCAATTAGGTTGTTGTCACAGTGAAGTGCCGCAAACTAATGGCTGATGTCAGGTTGTATTTACCGTACATTGAAGTCTGTTTGTTACATTAAAACAAGTGTGATTTCTTTCGTGTTAAGAATGGGTTGTTCATGGAGTTGAGCTGCCAGATCCTCGTGTCTGTAGTAATTTATAGCTGAAGCATTTCCTATATTAATAATTGTTATTCGTATTACCCATATGATATTCATATTATTTCCAACAGTTTACCGTCTTACCATGGCTGGTAGGTGTTCCTGGGTGTCGGGCTGCGACGTGCAGCGGAGAAATTCATCCTCCAATAAGTCCTTTTAAGCTGAGAAGGAGTCCGGTGTTTCCATCAGGAAGCCTTGGTAAGAGTAAACCAATACCAAGATCCACCACCGTCTTGGTATGAAACTAGTCGCGTGGTGGCAAATCTCCCGCTGATTCAAAAGGGCAGCGACTGCCTATGGTGATGACGATAGGGGCACACTTTGTCTAGGCTGATGTCGGGACTCCAGGGAGCCTCATTGACTAATTCAGCAAATCTCCAGAACAATGGAAACTATGTTGTGGCCCGTACAACCGGTGAAAACGGGCCATCCAAGTATCCAAGTACAAATATTACTCATATGATATGTGCGTGGAACAGTAACGGTCTTTCCCGTTTATAGATGTGGACGAGAGCTCTAGCGACGACGAAGGTGGCGAAGAAGCTGAGCACAACGAAACTTTGCGGGGAGGCGGTTTTGACGAGGTTTGTGATGGAACTCGCTGTTTTTATATCTTGTAATATCGTAATCGTGTTCTTTAGCATAGTTTGTCTCCACTTTTGCCGTTATTTGTGTTTCTACAGGAGAAAGAAGGTACCAAAAAGGATACCCTTCATCCACGTGATATTGATGCTCATTGGATTCAACGTTCTCTTGCGAAGTTCTTCAATGATCCAATTGTTGCACAGCAAAAAGTGACAGAAGTGCTTAGCATTTTGAAGGTCAGCATTTAGAGATTATCCGGATGACTAAATTTTTTCATAGTTGCTTTTTCGAAGTCAACAATTTTTATGGTTGGATCTAGGTAGTGTATTTAGAAGAGAGTGGAAAATTGTAGTATAGACAATGGAAATGCTCATCTCTTGATTGACGTTCTCGATTACTTTTTCATTTATTCGCTAGGATTCGGCAGACGACCGTGAATGTGAGAACAAACTCGTACTTCTTCTCGGTTTTGATCACTTCGATTTCATTCGTACTCTTCGTCAACACAGACATATGGTGTTATACTGCACCCTGTTGAAACAGGCGCAAGATGAGGAAAGAGTCAAGGTTTGAACCTTCATTTGCTCACAAGCTACAAAATTTAACTGTTTGTTGTGAAAAATTCAGATTGAAGAAGAAATGAAGATGCGACCGGAATTGCATCATGTTTTAGCCCAACTTTTAGAAACAGATGAAGCCGATATTGTTGAGGTAGATTTCGACATCTTTTCCTACGATGAAAAAATAAATTGGAAGGAATTGTTTAAATGGACAACATTCTAGACCGAGCGAGCCAAGCGGGAAAAGACAGCTCAAAGACGTGCAGCAGCAGCAGCTGGTGAAGAAGCTGTCGCTGCTGGTCAGTGGTTGGCCGGTAGGAAGGTTCTTGATTTGGAAGACTTGGCATTTGCACAGGGAAGCCATTTGATGAGTAACAAGAGGTACGTGAGTTCGAGAACAGCAGCACAATGCTTAAAACTTCTTAGACAAAATTGTTTTGTAAGGATTAAAAACTTAAACACTTGAGTAACTGGTACTGGCATTCTTGTTAGGTCAAACACGCTTTTTGTTTAGTTGGAATATCATTGGTTTGCAAGTTTTTTTTAGCCCCAAGAAAGCTGTGCGTTATGAGATCGTTGTCTCGGGACTGCACCGGGGTTTTTTTTTTGACGGGACAGAGTTTGCTACAGTATTACTAAACTGCCTCTAGGTTCGCAGCATTCTCAACTAGGATAGGTGATAGAAATGCCGAACTTCAGATCTAGGGTTACAGTGATAACTAGGAAAAGTCTCTCGTACCTAACACTGCAATGTCCCAAAATACCAGACTCAGTCATGTTGTTGACCATTTTAAACAGTGGAATATAAGCGAAATAATAATATATCTTGTACTAACTTTCATTTTAAGTTGTATGAGACGATCCAATTTCTTTTAGCGACAAGTATCCATGTAGGTATAGCGGAGGTTTTTGAGTATTGTTCGTATATATCGACCAGCATAAACAGATACTTTTACTGTACTGACTCTTATTTTTTGCATGTTTGAGATGTGAGCTACCTGATGGATCATATAGAAAACAGAAGAAAAGTTACGAAGAAATTCATGTACCGGCTCTGAAATCAAAACCGTTTGCAGAAGGAGAGGTGTGTTATCCGTTATACGGTGTCCATGCTATGAGTACTTGTCCCTTCATATTTATTATATTTGTCGCTTTTAGAAATTAATCGAGATAAGCGAGCTTCCAAAGTGGGCGCAACCAGCCTTCGAGGGTTTCAAATCGCTGAATCGCATTCAATCTCGTCTTTACGACAGTGCACTGAACAGTGACGAACATCTTTTACTGTGCGCTCCAACTGTATGTTTTGAGCGTGAATGGACTCGGAGTTTTGAAGCAGTTGGATTTTTCATCGTTTTGTTCTTACCTGTTAAGTTTTTTAGGGAGCAGGTAAGACAAATGTTGCTTTACTGGCTATTCTACACGAAATCGGTAAACATATGAACGAAGACGGGTCCGTAAAAGTGGACGAGTTCAAATGCATATATATCGCTCCGATGAAGTCTCTTGTGCAAGAAATGGTTGGGAATTTCACCAAGAGGCTCGCGCCATTTGGAATTAAGGTTAGTTGTGAGGCATATTTGTTCCACAGTGCTAGGTGTTTAAAAATAACAAATGCTTCATGATGCTGCAAATCTAAGAGAAAAAATCTTAGGTCGGTGAAATGACTGGTGATGCGCAAATGAGCAAAGAACAGTTTATGGCTACTCAAATAATTGTTTGCACACCAGAGAAGTACGATATAGTTTCAAGAAAAGGTATGGTATTGGTTTATCGATTTACGAAATAAGTGTATTTAGAAGATCATGTTGTTAAGGTGGTGAACGCGCATACAGTCAGCTTGTTCGGCTTGTGGTTATTGATGAAATTCATTTACTTCATGACGATCGTGGGCCAGTTTTAGAAGCAATTGTTGTTAGGTAGTTAATATTAATGTCATGAATGAGTTCACACTTCTTTTTTGAAAAGTAAATTAATAGCTTCATCGCAGAACATTACGACAAGTTGAACAAACCCATGATGACTGTCGCCTTGTGGGGTTATCCGCAACTCTCCCTAACTACCAGGACGTGGGAACATTCCTTCGTGTAAAACCGGAGCATTTGTATTACTTCGACAATAGTTATCGTCCGGTGCCACTAGAGCAGCAGTACATTGGTAATTGTTGTGTTTAAACAATATTGTAGGTTTTCGTAAAGAACTGCTGTAGATGTAGTCAGTTTTAAGGAGTCACCGAGAAGAAAGCGCTCAAACGGTTTCAGGCTATGAATGAAGTAGTATATGACAAAATCATGGAGCATGCTGGTAAAAGCCAGGTTGGTTATATATGTTTTATATGCACATGGGATCGATCCCTGCGTCCATGGTTCACCAAGCCTTCCATCCCTCCAGAGTCGGCAAATTGACCAAATTTGTCTGGGAGGATGGCAGCACAGCACAGACTCGATACATCGGTAGGCCACTGCGGGCCATTGTAAAGGCCAGATATGGATTCAATTACCTCCAACGATGCTTAATGAAGTCGAATGCGTGACGCATCGATCAGGGGCAGTTTAACGTCGATATCTTTATCTTCCTTATATATATATATATATATATATGTGCATACATTTATATATACGTATATATGTGTATACATATGCAAACATGGATTTCTAGGTCCTTATCTTTGTGCATTCTCGAAAAGAAACAGCTAAAACGGCAAAAGCGATCCGTGACTCGTGTCTTGAAAAAGATACTTTGAGTGCATTCATGCGCGAAGGAAGTGCAAGCACTGAAATTCTTCGGACAGAAGCTGAACAAGTAAGTGAGAAAAAAATATTTAATTGTCGTACGTTACTACTTTATTTTATCATTCAGGTGAAGAACCACGATCTAAAGGATCTTTTGCCGTACGGCTTTGCCATACATCACGCAGGAATGAACAGACTTGATCGTACCTTGGTTGAGGATTTGTTCGCTGATAAACATATTCAGGTGAGCAATCATATAGTGCTATCTCTTCCATATCCATACTTTTCAATAACTTAGCAGTTCATCTGTATCCAGGTGATTTAAATTACCATTTGCCTGATTTTAGGTGTTATTCTCGACGGCTACTCTCGCTTGGGGTGTCAATTTGCCTGCCCACACTGTCATAATCAAAGGAACACAGATTTACAATCCGGAGAAAGGGCGGTGGACCGAACTCGGTGCACTTGATGTCATGCAGGTTAGTAATTTCTGTGGTGGTGATGCTGTTCTATCTACGTATCTATATCTCAGATGCTTGGTCGTGCTGGTCGGCCTCAATATGACTCAAAGGGCAAGGGAATCTTAATTACAAATCATTCTGAATTACAGTTCTACCTTTCACTTATGAATCAGCAGGTCTGCGCAAGTCTTTTAATGTGTTGTTTTTCAACTCTGACTTTAGCTGTATCGTACCTTTTTTAGTTACCCGTTGAGAGCCAGATGATTGGTCGCTTACCTGATATGCTAAATGCAGAAGTCGTCCTTGGTACGATCAGCAGCGTAAGCGATGCAATGTCCTGGTTAGGTTACACCTACCTGTACATTCGCATGTTGAAATCTCCTACTCTTTACGGAATTCCTGCTGATCAGGCGGTTTGTTGTTGTTTTTTTATAGTGGTTTATCACGGTTATTAAGATCTGGCAGTTTTATTAAAATTTTTGATTATCCGGCATAATTTGACGTTGTTTTTGTCACAGTATTTGAAATTCTGAAGGAATAGTTCCATTCTATGAGAAATATTTGATTAGTGAGCATTTCTCGCACTTTTTAGTGAATGGTTTCATTTTTCAGAAAGCAGACCCTATACTTGAGCAACGTCGTGCAGACCTTATTCATACCGCGTGCTTGCAGCTGGACAAAGGCAATCTTGTAAAATACGACAAGAAAAGCGGGTTAATCCAAGTGAGGATAGTGCATTGTTAATGATGGTGTAAAGAATAAAGTGTTATGGTTAGATCATCAGATTTCCAACACGGGCAACACTTGCTGCCCACTGTCATCATCTTGGCGTGTGTAGCCTAGTGATTAGAGTCGCCCTGCAGTGCAAGTGGGATCCATCCCCGCTCCCCAGTCTCACCAAGCCCTCCATTCCTCCGAGATCGGCAAATTGGTGGAAGACTTGTCTGGGAGGATAGAAGCACTGGCTCGACGCATTGTTAGACCACCGCGAGTCATTGTAAAGGCCAGATATGAATTCAGTCACCCTCCAACGAGGCTTAAGTGGAGCGCGTCTCTGAAGGATAAATCAATTCTGAGAGCTTTATCCTTTTTACCCTTTGTTGTAGTTTTATATTAGTGGTATCTAGTAAATATTTTTCTCCATTATGTCTCTTTCGTTTAGGCAACTGAGTTGGGTCGAATCGCATCTCATTACTACTGTAGCTTCGAGTCGATGCAAACTTACAACCAGTTGTTGAAACCAACGGCAACAGAAATTGACTTATTCCGCATTTTCTCCCTTTCGAGTGAATTTAAAAATATTGCGGTTAGTAATCCAGTTTTATGAATTTCATTCAATATTGACTACATGGATGGTGCCTATTTTTGCACTTTTTGAGGTTCGAGAGGAAGAGAAATTGGAGCTTCAAAAACTTGCAGAGCATGTACCGATTCCCATAAAAGAAAGCCTTGATGAGAGCAGCGCCAAAACCAACGTTTTGCTTCAGGTATGTGTCCGACGGGATCGTTTTTTGTTCAGGTCTAGTCTACATTACAATATATGCGTATTTTTAAGGCTTATATCTCTCAGTTAAAACTGGATGGATTTGCTCTTCAATCTGATATGATATTTATTGCACAATCAGCAGGTCGTCTTTTCCGTGCTCTTTATGAGATTGTCCTTTGGCGAGGATGGGCTGCTTTAGCTTTGGTTTGTAGACTTTTGATGTTTAGCGCTTAAAAACTTGTTGACATGTGCTACTATTCGCCGTTGATAATATTAGTATTACATCTTGTTATTGTTCGTTATTAAGGAGAGAGGGGGGAGGTAATGCATCCGTGAAGGTGCCGTTGTTCAATACGGCGCCGGTTCGACCTCACAGCGATTCAAAGCCTCCCATTAAATCAGGGTAGAAAAGATGGTACAAGAATTGTCTCGTAACATTTCATTCCCTGAAGTATAAGTGGGAACACTTAACCTGGCTCTCCCACTACTCTAGGAAGAATCGACTCGACCATCACTTAAAGATATTTATAAAGAAGAAGACAACGGTCTTCAAGCAGTAGGTAAACTCACTCGCAAAAAATTTGAAGACCTTGGTGGATAGTGGAAATGATGAAACGAATCGAATGCAGGAAGTGTTGGGTCCGCACAACACCACATCCAGTGGGTGTAAAATGGCTCCCGTAAAATAAAATTCAAAAAGTGATAGAATTGTTCGCTGTTTAGTATCGTTAATGTTACCTATTATTGTTTTTGTTTATTGCAGTTATTAGTTACTTTTTCACTATCATCGTTATTGTCATTGGTTTTTTTTTATTCATGAAATTACTTATATGCCTATTATTGCCTATTATTAAGGCATATTTTATTCAGAAAGTTCTGAGTTTGTGTAAGATGGTGACAGCACGTCAGTGGCAATCTCTTAATCCTCTCCATCAGTTTAAAAAGATCCCAACTGAGGTATGTCATCATGAAAGGGTTCAAATTATCCGATACCTGAAATTTTAGGTATTAAATGTATTGGTTTAGATCGTCCGGAGTATCGACAAGAGGAATTATTCCTTCGAACGTCTCTATGACCTTGACCAACATCAACTCGGAGAGTTAATTCGAATGCCAAAAATGGGAAAGCCGTTATACAAATTTATCAGACAGGTAAGAACTTTTGATTGTGATATCGCCTCATACATAAGTATATGATATATAATATATATACACGTATAT